>JAXCGZ010015824.1:27500-44412 GCA_037179515.1 Halocaridina rubra | reverse complement strand
AAAACTGAAGGTAAAAGAACAGGTTTTAAGTCTAAAGAGAGCTGATGGAAGCATCACTGAGACGGACGAAGAGATCTGCAAAGAATTGAACAAGGAGTTTCAGTCAGTATTTACAGTAGAAAATACCCCACCCCCTCAGATTGCAGTGATAGAAGCTCAAGGGCCGGTATTAGAGAACATCAACCTTACAGCCACAGAGGTATGCAAAGCGCTGATGGATTTAGATGTTCATAAAGCTACAGGTCCTGATGACATATCCCCTCATGTGCTTAAAAAATGCGCAAACACAATATCAGTGGCACTAAGTATCATATTTAAGGAGTCACTGGAGTCGGGGGAGATTCCAAGATGCTGGAAACAAGCAAATGTGATACCTATCTTCAAAAAGGGAAGGAGGGATATGGCTCTGAACTATAGACCAGTTTCCTTGACCAGCATAGTTTGCAAAGTTATGGAGAAACTACTAAGGAAACATATCTCTCTTCACTTGGAATCCTTCAACTTTTTGTCAGTGAGGCAACATGGCTTCAGAGAAGGTAGATCAACAGTAACAAACTTATTAGAATTTTATGATGAGGTAAGCCAAATCTTACAGGAAAGAGAGGGCTGGGCAGATTGCATATTCCTAGACTTCCAGAAAGCGTTTGACACTGTTCCACATGGGAGACTTATTAGGAAGCTGCAGTCAATGGCTAGAATAGGTGGAAATGTCTTGGAATGGATAAAAACTTACTTAGAAGGAAGGGAACAGAGGGTTAGAGTAAGACACTCAGTGTCTGAATGGAGAAGAGTTAGTAGTGGAGTTCCACAGGGTTCAGTTTTAGGGCCACTTTTGTTCCTTGTATATGTAAATGACCTACCAGAGTCTGTAAATTCATTCATGAATATGTTTGCAGATGATGCAAAGATTGTGAAGAAAGTAAAAAACGAGAACAATGGTAGAGAACTTCAGGAGGATCTAAATAATCTGCATGAGTGGTCAGAAAAGTGGCTAATGAAATTCAATACCTCAAAAATGTAAGGTAATGAGAATGGGTACAAGTGCAAGAAGGCCCAAGCTTGACTACTCGGTGGCTGGAGTACAACTTCAGGAGACAGAAAATGAGAGAGATCTAGGAGTAAACATACTGGCAGATTTGTCTCCAGAAATACATATAAATGGCGTAGTAAGGGCAGCATATGCATTCTTATCAAATGTAAGGGTAGCCTTCAGGCACATGGACAAGGAAATGTTCAGAAAATATTTATGTAACCTATGTGAGGCCAAAACTCGAATATGCAGCCCCCTTTTGGAATCCGCACTTGAAAAAGCACATAGCTAAGCTTGAAAAAGTTCAAAGACATGCCACGAAACTGGTGCCAGAAATACGCAATCTCGGTTATGATGAGAGGCTGAGGGAATTAGACTTGCCATCACTCGAAGCTAGAAGAGTAAGGGGGGATATGGTGACAGTCTTTAAATTCCTTCATGGTTATGATAGAGTGGATAGGGATCGATATTTCGATATGGCTGGCTCTAGAACTAGAGGTCATAGTTTGAAGCTTCGGAAGAAAACTTGTTTGCAGGATGTAAGGAAAATACTTTTTCAGTGTAAGAGTAGTTGATAATTGGAATTCGCTAAGCGAGGAGGTAGTTAATGCTACCTCAATCCATAGTTTTAAGGACAGGTATGATAAGTATCACTAAGTCTAAAAATGGAACCGATCAGGAGACGGGAAGATACGAGCTTTGGGCTCTTTCCCGTTAACACAATTAGGTAATCACACACACACACACACACACACACACACACACACACACACGCAAACTTTCCCTCACTCTGATATTTCGAGCATGATCATTACCTTCATGAGTATTCATAACAGTTCATAAATAGTTAACAAAGTCTGCCAGAGCATTGACCTTATAGCTATTTATGTGACTGGTCAGTATTATTCGGGAAGGAACTGCTCTTACCTTCATTTCTTGCTGCATCCACACTCGGAATATACGAATCCAAGAATAACTGTGAATCATTCTTCATACGTGAAAGTGTTATTAGGCAGATAATTAACGTATGCATATTATTCGATGTAGTTCATGATAAGATATAATGAACTCTTTTTGTATTTCAGAGTCATCTTTATTATTATTATTATTATTATTTATTATTATTATTATTATTATTATTATTATTATTATTATTATTATTATTATTATTATTATTATTATGTTATTATTATTATTATTATTATCATCATTGTTTTATTATTATTATTATTATTATTATTATTATTATTATTATTATTATTATTATTATTATTATTATTATTATTATTATTATTATTATATTATTATTATTGGTAGCAGTAGTAAGTAGTGGATTCTCGAGATTGTCCACTCTATTTCACACTCAAAAAACTTAAAATAAAAAAGTTACCTGTTTTCCCAAGGATTTCTCTCTCTCTCCTCTCTCTCTCTCTCTCTCTCTTCTCTCTCTCTCTCTCTCTCCTCTTCCTCTCACTCTCTCTCTCTCTCTCTCTCTCTCCTCTCTCTCTCTCTCACTCTCTCTCTCTCATCTCTCTCTCTCCTCAGATCTCTATATATATATACATATATATATATATATATATATATATATATATAAATATATATATATATATATATATATATATATATATATATATATATATATATATAAATATATATATATATATATATATATATGAGACCTGATTCAATCTATAATTATATTTCAAAATCAATTCATAACTTGCATATACAGCTCTCACTGCCCAATTATCAGTTCATCTCTTCAGAGCATTACTAAGATATTTTGTTCATAACTTTCACATTTCCGTCACTATTCATTTGAGTCTATACAAGTATCTTGTAAAACTTCTGTACTCTCTTACCTTAACTGCCGTATAATTTCCAACTTTGATAAGATCACACTCGGCTAACCGTGAAGTTAGTTGAAAATCCTGCAAAACCTCTCAAGTCTGAGTTCCTCTTCGACTAGGTACACAGCGTTATCGCCGGCCATTTTGAAGAATAACACAGGCACAACATTCAACATTTCGAAGAAACGTAGAAGACGGATCGTAGAATCTGGTCGCTTTTTCTTGGCCTTGTCCTGTTGTGCCTCCGTTTGGTTGTCAGATACCTTATTTGCATTGTCGGTGATATTTTTCGTCGTATCTAGGAGAATTTTATCAATGTAAATACAATCTTTATTATTATCCATTATCTCTTTCCCAGCCTCAGTTGGATAAAGAGAGGATTGAGTATTATTTATTTTTAATAAAACTGGAGCGGCTTCAGCTGTCTCCTGATGGACGTCTTGACCAATGCTCGTTGGTGGAGACATTCTGCTTCCTAGAATCTCAAATGCAGCACTAAGAGGCTCTTCACTGCAGAGCATAGACAGGCATTGCCGGCTCTCTCTCTCTCTCTCTCTCTCTCTCTCTCTCTCTCTCTCTCTCTCTCTCTCTCTCTCTCTCTCTCTCTCTCTCTCTCTCTCTCTCTCTCTCTCTCTCTCTCTCTCTCTCTCTCTCTCTCTCTCTCTCTCTCTCTCTCTATGTATATATATATATATATATATATATATATATATATATATATATATATATAGTTATATATATATAGTTATATAGATAGATTCATGAAATATTACTGTAATTATAGCACTTTGGTCATTTCAACGAATTGAAGATATATTCAAATACTTTATCAGTTTTTCTTGTATTATTTATTATGCTGGTAATGGCGAATACTTAAAATATTATCATTAATAACTCACCATTATTAACATAACTCTACTAGGTTAGTATTATGTGACACATTCGGCGACAATATAATGCGTTTCCTGATAAGTTACTTCTGAAATGGTTTAGTACTGGGACAAAAAAAAATTTTATGCGGACATTACTCTAAAGCAAGGTTTATGAAGCATGTCGTAAACCAAGAGAACTTCAATTCAAGTATTACGTTTGAGTACTAACTTGATTCTTTTGAAATGTAAGCGGTAGGAGAGCCTTAGTTTTCTTTGCGTAAATTTTTTAGCAAATTTAGTTATATATGTATATATATATATATATATATATATATATATATATATATATATATATATATATATATATATATATATATATATATATATATATATATATATATATATATATATATTAATAACACTGAACTGTTAACATACAGTCTAAAATGGTAGGAAAAGCCCATTAAATAAAACAACGAATATATATATATATATATATATATATATATATATATATATATATATATATATATATATATATATATATATATATATATATATATATATATATATATATATATATATATATATATATATATATATATATATATATATATATATATATATATATATATATATATATATATATATATATATATATATATATATATATATTTATATATATATAAAGTACTTATTAATTTCGTGACGTAAACTGGTCACCTTCTCAAAGTAATTGTACTTTTAGAAGGTGACCAGTTTAGGTCACGAAATTAATAAGTACTTTATATATATATATATATATATATATATATATATATATATATATATATATATATATATATATATATATATATATATATATATATATATATATATTCGTTGTTTTATTCAATGGGCTTTTCCTACCATATATATATATATATATATATATATATATATATATATATATATAATATATATATATATATATATATATATATATATATATATATATATATATATATATATATATATATACATATTTATATATATATATATATATATATATATATATATATATATATATATATATATATATATATATATATAATATATATATACTTCAATGAATTTCTGAATTGATAAATACTTTTTTTTCAGAATATTTTACATACCACTGTTTTCGTGAGAGGGTAGTGAGTGAATCAGTGCCGCTGATCCCAGGTTGCAGAACCCTGTGAGTACACACATGCTTAATTTACTTCCAATCCTGATCCTATTTGTTCTCTCGTCAGAGACAATTATGATTATACGGATGACATGTGTTGAGCTCGTTTTAGCATTCTTGTTGAAATAGTAAAATAGATGAGTCAACCTTAAAAACAGAGACATTACAAGTTTGGTTTGTGTTTATATGCTTTGTGTTGGTCGTGTATATATATATATATATATATATATATATATATATATATATATATATATATATATATATATATATATATATATATATATATATGTATATATATATATATATATATATATATATATATATATATATATATATATATATATATATATATATATATATATATTTATATATATGAATTCTCATTGGATTTCAGAAGTCATTCAGTTTCTTAATCAATCTCTTTGCCCAATAAATTTCCCCGGTACATTGTAATATTTGCTTGATTTACACGATATGCAATTTGATATGTAATCTCTGACCAACCTTCTATCTTTCTTACGTGTATATATATATATATATATATATATATATATATATATATATATTATATATATATATATATATATATATATATTGATAGATAGATAGGTAGATAGACAGACAGATAGATAAGTATTCATTAATATGACCTTAATGAAATAGTTAGCAATCTGCATACTGCTTATCCACTCTTCTGAATTAAGTTCCTTGTGAAAGGAAATGTCTAGTTTACCTTAACAGACATGATACCATTGTCCTGTCCGTGCATGCAAGACATTGTAGATCGACCGATATGCAATATTCATATCGGCTAATTTTATGGCCCGATATCTTAAATAGTGTAAACCTAGGATACCATATTGTTGGTTAGCTAGACACTCACAAATGGATTTCATAAACGCATCTGACGCGGTTTTGTGCATGGTTAGGATCCCCGATTTCTTAAACAGTGTAAACCTAGGATACCATATTGTTAGTTAGCTAGACACACACTAATGGATTTCATAAACGCATTTGACGCGGTTCTGTGTATGGCTAGGATACCGTACGGGATCGTAGCCATACACAAAACCACGCCAGATGCATTTATGAAATCCATTTGTGTGTCTAGCTAACTAACAATATGGTTTCCTTGGTTTACACTGTTTAAGAAATCGGGCCTTAGTCCTTTTACTTTTGCTTGATACTACTATCAAACCTTAGATAATTGAATTATCTTTAGAGGAATCCCCCATTTTTCTCTTTTCAAATTGTTTTTGATGCGCTGTGTGTGTTAATTTGAGGTTGGTGTAACGATATTAGTGATATATATATATATATATATATATATATATATATATATATATATATATATATATATATATATATATATATATATATATATATATATGAGGAGAGAGAGAGAGAGAGAGAGAGAGAGAGAGAGAGAGAGAGAGAGAGAGAGAGAGAGAGAGAGAGAGAGAGAGAGAGAGAGAGAGATTATTTAATTTGAATAAACCTTTTATTTTGTTACTAGTAGAATTTTTTATTACTCTTACATTGCTAATTCAACCAGATTTGATGCTCTGTTACGCTGTATGTTATAACAAATCGTTTTTACAACCTAAGATTTGGTTACAGTAGAGCTATAGTCTCTAATGAAAGTGGCCTACCCAAGCCAAGCCAGCTATAAGCTAACCCAAAGTTCTTAACCTAGCTATTGTGTCTCTAGTTCTTTTGTACTAGGAATTTTTATGCTAGTTGTTTAAGTACTATTACCAGAATAATGTGCCGCACCATATTAAATAGTATCCCCAATGGGAGAGGAGGACAGAACTCGAGCATGTTTTAGTGGATGACCACTCTGAATTGTAAATGAGCGGGTCATTGTCTGGTTCTCAGTTAGAAGTCCCCGGAGAGATTCACAGAGAATCTTCTCCAAATCTCTTGGGAAAATAAAGAGAGGATAGTGGGGTTTATTGTTGGCCCCCCTGTAAGTCAGTAGGTTATGTGAATACGCCGATAGATGTTGGTCAGGGTGGAGCAGAATATTATTATGATACACTTACTAGCTGCCGCTAGCGCAGATACCGAAAACTGGAAACCCAGAAACCCAAGAACTGAAAAAACAAACCCTAAAACCCAAAAAAAACATAAATCTGAAAGTAGGAAACCTCAAAACCGAAAATCCAAAGTCTAAAATTTAAAAGCCCAAAAACCTAAAAATCAGTCACAGGTGTGTCACTTCCTTAGTCCTATGCTCTAAAATAAACTTTTCACTCTACCATGCGGCAATATCAAAAGTAGTAGCATTGTATTAATAGGAGATAATATATTTTACTTATATTTACACTGATCATCTAGAAAGATATGGAATGGTGGTTTTGTTAAGTTGAGTCTAGTGGACTCACAGTTGTAGATCGCAGGTTTTAGTAAAGCCTACTTAGTATGATCTAAGCAAGAACTTGCATCTGGTACTTTGATGTGATGATAAATATATTATATTTATGTTGGATTGACGTCACAATATGTTACTTTAATATGTTATATTTATGTTGGATTGACGTCACAGTATGTTAATTACTAATGAATGATTCATTAATTTGTTATCTAATTTATCAGTTTTTGTTATGCACTCGCTGTCTAGTTACCAGAGTAAGGTATTTATTCGCCCAATTACATGCAGTGAATTTTTATTTATTTATATATATAGTGCTACTTTTGAGTGACATTAAACCTTTTTTCATATGCATGTTTAACTTTTGTTCTTTTTTAATCACATGCAACCCTACACACTTATATGATCACAGCAAATTATTTATTCTTTAGTCATTAATTCACTTAGTCATTTTAATTTCTCGTATATGAAAAATCAAACTTGTATAGTTATTGAAAATTATATCCCTACTATACTTTAAGGATCAAGCCTTATCTGTTTTCCAATGAAATGGTTTGGCATAATAAAGTCACTAATAAAAAATTTCTTGTTGTAGATCTTGTTATCTAAACAGTACATAACATTCTTTACAATTCGTAGGCTATAATGTTCCCTCTGAACACTGGCATATTCTGGATAAGGTTTGACTTGCTTCCGACAGTTATCAGATACATATAAATTCAGTGCTCACTTGTGCGATAGTTAGTTATTCATCCACTAGTGTCAGTGGTCATCCTAGTATTGTTCGTTCATACGTACATACAGAAAGCTGTATGCATATTTTGACTCTAACTTGAATTTACAAATGCAAAATGCTCAAAATGTCAAAATGTTGATTAAAAAAAAAAAACTACTTATCAAGGGTGTCACTTTTGGTTTTTATGCTCTTATCGTCAATATTTTTGGATGTTAGGAACTCTACGTCCTCGACCTTCTTTTTTTTTTTTACCTACAAATTCCTATTAAGGTTGAGAATGCTAGAGTTGAGCATTTACTGCTTTAATTGCATGAAGAAATTACGTCTTCTACAGCCACTCAACTTTATTTCTAATAATATTATTATTATTATAATAATAATAATTATTATTATTATTATTATTATTATTATTATTATTATTATTATTATTATTATTATTATTATTATTATTTGTTTATATATATATATATATATATATATATATATATATATATATTATATATATATATATATATATATATATATATATATATATATATATATATATATATATATATATATATATATATATATATATATACTGAAAGAAAGTTTTGAGATCCTTAGTACTTAGCTCTTTCAAGTGTATTACTTATCTTCATATGAAGATAAGTAATATACTTGAAAGTACGAAGTACTAATGATCTCAAAAGGATCTCTGAAGATAAGTCATACACTTGAAAGTACTAAGGATCTCAATGTTTTTATTTTTTTATTTCCTTACGTAGCCATATCCATTCACATTTACAAAATTTGCGTGTGTCTAGGGAAATAGCATGATATATATATATATATATATATATATATATATATATATATATATATATATATATATATATATATATATATATATATATATGTATATATATATATATATATATATATATATATATATATATTGTCAACTTATAAAGCCACTCCATGATTTGCGCTACCACGTCGGCGTTTACAATATTTTCATTACTATATGTCTGCTTCAATATCAGATTCCATTTATATTTACAGTTAAAGTAAAAAATATATTAGTTCAGACATGAGACTGAGTCACTAAAGAAGGATGCGAAACAGAAAAAGTGGAGCATTAAATGTGAAGGTTTTATTGGAACTATTACTAACTGAAAAATAAAATGTGGAAATGGGAGGGACAAGGAGAAGTAAATCGGATGGGTGATACTGAAAGGGAGCACAGGTATCGCCCTCAACGACTATTAGAAGAATAGTTCGAAAAGATAAGATAATTATGGAAGCCCAAAGGAAGGCAGCTTCACGGAAAACACAGATGCTATACCGTATCAAAATTTTGATTGTACCCAAGAACAAACTCATGGAACTCTGCAGTGTAGACTAGCTTTGAATAATGTCGAAATAAAATTGTCACCCTGTGATCGTATCTTGCAGCCAGAGACTTTATAGTGTGAATGAATCATATGAGACAGTGACCTGCAGCCATATTAATTATTTGATAGTATGACGAGTCAGCAAAATTAGACTGGTAACCCTCAGGCATGGAAGAGAGCCATAAATATTAGTCTTAAGACAAACACGAAAAAAAGGCACTTTTTAGAAATATACTTCTCATTCGAGATGGAATGCTTTCAGAGGCCTAAGCTTTTTTTGATACCCTAAACTTCCGTATATTGTGAAGTCTCTTCGTTTCTACAATTATCCAAACTGGAATTGGAGTAAAATAAACCCTTCGCATAACATTGTAATGAACTCAGTAGAAAATAAACCGTTTACAATGATGAAACCGTTAAAAGTGGATTCATACTAGTCAATCCGTTGTAACAAGATTGGTTCTTTATGAAAACAAACAGCATAGCACCATCATATTGAGAAAGACAAGAAAAAATATTTTTGAAGTTGTGAAAGAAATATATGGGAACAGGTAGAAAAGGGCTTTTCACTGAAATGGAAGAAATGAACGCAATATTAGCGATATCAGAAGGTATTATTTCATAAACGATACGTTCGGTCCTTCGCTCAGAAAAATTTATTTCCTACTACGTGTTAGATTCAACTACTCGTTAAGAACATATTATGGTAAAATTTTACTCGATAAAAAGTACCCTCGCATCCAGAGTAAGCATGATGAACATAGTTGCTGATATTCCTCAGCACTTGGTGATGAAATGGAGAGGGTAAAAGTTCCCCTCGTGTGGTGGCTTCTGTCATCACAGCTAACGTATTAAGTACAATATTAGATGCGTAGGGTATACGGTAGAACTATCTCTTCTAGTGCGTGGGCATGTACAAAGGTCAGATATGCTCATCCTGCAGCTCTCATGGACAGGGAAGAAGATATATAAATTCCATGCCACGATCAGTTATCGTGATCACGCCATAATCAATAAACTATTCAGCGATTCAATAGTAACTAGCCTTGAGCAGTCAAGACCAAAGTCATTTGTATTTTGCAAGGCAACTACTCATTTTTATGCCTCATGCCGAAAATGATGAATATATTTATGAGGTTTTGGTTAATGACATGAGCTATTTGAAGGTATTCTTCATAAGCCGTGAATCAAATGGAGTGCTAGACTTTGATAGCTGTAGACATTTTAATCATTCACGTAATGTAGAAAAGATAGAAAAAATATTAAAGTCACTAATAGGTATTGTCTTCTAGTGAAAGACATTCGAAGCTCTGGCATAATATGAATAATGCGTGTAAAGAGATATATGCTTAACATCATTCTTATATTGATATTTAGAATATCGTTCCAAAATGGGCGTGAAATGTCTGGTCGTCACCTCTCTATCTTAAGATAGATAAAGCATCAGATTTGACCATCAAACGATTATTTTTGCATTCTTAAATTTGCAGTAAAAGTTCCAGTTCACTCTTATATCCTTCGTGAGTTCTAAGGAGGCATTATATCACTCTCTTTAGCAACATCATCCTAGAATCGGCATAAGAATTAATTGCGTCGTTTGGTCACTTGGGTGGGGAGAGCGGTAAAATTTTAAAGCTGCAAGACACAATAGTACCCTTTTTCATCTGAGACATTAATAGAAGCTCCACTACATTCTCTTACCCTCTTTAGCATACCCCACTGAATTGTGAACTCCTTTTTTTGCTGAAAAATTGTACCATTCCCCATACCAGAGGGACCTATTTATTATAATTTAATTGAGTTTTTTACCTCTCAACAGATTACTGGCAACCTAGTGCTTATCGTGTGTACCATACATAAAATTCTTCATGTAATATAGAACTAGATATCTATACATATGCCAGAGTGGTCGGTGATATTGACATATAGGTGTTGAAAAAGTCAAGCTATGATAAGCGTAGAAAGCGTCATAGTTTAGCAGATTAAAGAAAGAATCAGGTATCACACCGAATGATTCTTGCGTTAATTAAGCAACGCAGTTACGATCTGTATTGAATTTTTCATGGGTTATGTCTATATTACGGGGCCCAACCACTCAATTCTACCAGACAGTATCCGTAATGCTATTCAAGGAAATTTCAAGCTGGGACATGTGATAACGCTGAATAAGAATGCCGAGTTCACATGATAGAAATAGATCTGACAATAGCCTGTAAGTAATAACTGAAGAGGAAGCATCCCTTATGCGTATAACCGGAACAGTTGTTGTGAGGTGAAATAAGATTAGCATCTTAAAAGAATCCACAACTTCTCTGAAGTAGACTTATCTGTTCATACGTGTGAATTACTGTTCCTTTGATTCTTAAAATATAGATAAAAAGTAATTACTGTTTTAGAATATTTTCATGTTTCTATTGCAGTTGATAGGTTGTCCCTCTCAGCAAGACCTCTAGTTCTGATCAAGAATTACAGAGGAAACCTTTGGAGCTTGAGACTCTGAAGTAGTGGATGATGCAAGTTAACACAAAACAGCAGCATTGCAAGGTTGAATCAAATGTGTAATGATTTGGTAGATTTTCTGAATTTGTTAACAAAATAAAACTGAGAAGGCTGGGGAAAGAATGCAGCGCTATGAGCTACTATTCACCAGAAAGGGAACAGATTTAATGCCAGCAACAATTACCATAATATTGCAAAAAGTTAAAATTAGCTGCAGTAAAGTAAAAGACAAGCAGCTTGGCCAAGAAGGTCACATGGCATACCATATCAAGATTTTAGAAATATTAGGGGTGATCAGATAGGACTCTAATATCCCCCCCAAAAAAAATTTCCTCAGATATGCATATGATAAGGATGGATATCATCACTTGATTTCATCTCGTATAAGCCCTGCTGATTTTTAAAATATGAAAAAGTGAAAGTTTGAGATGTATGAGAACATGACTGCTAAACATAGGGGACTAGAAAAATCTTATTTTAAAATTGTAGGGTAATAGTTGCAAACTATGGCACCCGTTTTCGGAACGTGCTAAACGAGGGGATGTTTCTAAGATGAAGAATTAGCACAACTTTTTAGATAGATTGACAAGATGGCACAAAAATAGGAGCCACCTCTGAAGCACAACTCTAAAACGCATCGTGGGATGCAGACAGAACCATAGATATTATTGACATCAAAAACAAGTGGAACACTGAGGACCTGTTTCTTCACTGAAGTTTAGGATGAGAGTGGAAGCGTAGGAAGAACAGTGCCACTTGAATCGTTAAGAGTACAACCAGAAGAAAACATGTACATATAGTGCAGGGGCTTTCAAACTTTTCTCCCCACGTACCAATTCGGGTATTGTTTATTTCAGCCATGTACCCCCTTCCCTTTGTGATAAGTGGGAATAAAACAACAACACAGAAAACATTCCCTTGTGTATATTTGTAAATACTTAAGTGAATTAATTACATAACTGTCCTGCCATAACCAGTAATATAGTAAGCAAAAACAATTCCATGGAAATTTAAAGAAAAAATTCACAACTCTTTGACTATGGCTGTGCAGTTTCACTTTCATAGTTAAGGAATGAGTTAAAAAAAAACAATACACTAACGTTATCATTACATCTGCTGCAAAGGGATTTAACGAGATGGCTGACACTGCTTTTTCTCAACTAGTCTAGTCAACCGGGGAGCAAGTTTAGCTAAAGCGCATTGAAGGTCGGCCCGTGGGGAAGGGCGTACCCTCTGACAGACCCCTTACATACCCCAGGTTGAAAACCTCTGCTGTTGAGAGTTTTTGTAGCTAACAGGGAAACTATTTAATGTGGTCGGAGATGAGGTGCTATTCGAGATGAAGTACATGCAACAGTTTCTTCAAAATTTAATCATTGCAAACAGTTTAAGGAAAAAAGATATTAGTTTTTCTACATTTCTGAATATTATTTTAATTAATAGCAAATTTTAGATTAAGTATACTGGTAATAAACATATACTATGTTGAATCATTTTTACCCCAACTGGGACTTGAACCTAGGACTTATGATTACTAAGCCAAGGTGTTACCAACTACACCACAGCAGGTCTAAAAGACAGACCTTACAGCTTATATATGCTATACTAGGAATAAACGCATTCTATATAAATACCACTTAGTGGCATCTAGATAGAATGCCTTCATTCCTAGTATAGCAGATATAAGCTGTAAGGTCTGATTCCCTTTTAGACCTTCTGTGGTGTAGTTGGCAGCAGCTTGGCTTAGTAAGTAGAAGTCCAAGGTTCAAGTCCCGGTCGGGGTAAAAACGATTCATGTTTTCACGTATGCTAATGTGCTTATTTGATTATATTATACAATATTTCTTAAAACTTGCTGAATTATTCTAAAAAGGTCTTAGAAACATTTACTGATTTTCAGTCTTTATGGAGCAAATTAGGAAGCTAAGTACGATGCCAACTATTGTAATTTTTTATAAGCCTCATTGATCTGCCATGAGTAATTCATATTAAGCAAAGTTCTTACGTGTTAAAGCTACTGCAAATTAATATGATTCATTTTCTCTGGTTACTTTTCCATTGATCTCCTTAACAGTTCGAGATTAAGTCTTCCAAAAATTCTGTTGTATTCGTTATACATTTATAATCCGTCACATATGACAAGTCACAACACTCCCCATCTCTGTTTCTCTTTGCTCTCTTTCTCATATTTTCCTGAAGGTTCCCTTTATTCTTTGATATTTTATTGGTGCCCGGGCCAGATGTGGACAATTTTTTTTTCTTTATCCCGGTGTCACACTTAAAACAGAAAGAGCTTATCCAGTCTGTTTACACTTGTAAAATATACAATATACATGTAAGTAAGAATCATGGCAAAAGGAAAAACTAGCATGTCAATAGTATTAGTAGCTAAAGAATATGATACGCAGTACAGGAATGAAGAAAACCAAGTAAATCTATGTATTATACACGTATTTCGGTGATTTTCGAGGTTTGGTTCATCCATTTCCAAACCGTGAATATGAGTATCCCGAGGAAAAGTTAAAGATGTTTGAGATTCCTGTTGTCTTCCAAGATGGGCAATTCCTCTAACCATTATGAATATTGTATTCAGATACCAGCTGAGTTAAAGTACGTATTTAACAAGAAATGTTCGGAATATATCCTTCTTTGTGTACATATTTTCCAGTGTGCATCAGTCAATCAATATTATTCATTTATTTTTTTTAATGACATTATTCACTCATTTATTCACTGACTGTCCTTATACTTCTGTATCTGCCGCTGTCATATATTTACTTATTTGTAGTTAAAATATAGGTTAGAGAACATTAAGCAAATTGTAGTGTGTTGTGTAATATTCTTGTATCAATTAATTAATAAATATGTCTTCACATCTATTTAACAAAATATAACGTCTTTTGATACATTATCAGGAGACGCTATAAATTATGATAAGCCTGTGCTAAGCCTTAGATACTATATTAAATATTATTAAGTAATAACAATTATATTCAAATATTATATACATAAAAGGTTTCACAACCTCGTCCTTCTCATCACTGCTGGGGTAAACAGTCTCAAGTGAAATTTGATTAATATGGCATTGACACATCGTTGCAAGAATTGGTAAAAAACAAAAAAAAAATCTTGCAAAATGAATTTATATCTCCTTAATCATGATTTTTACTTCCCAGCCCCCCCCCCCTTCCTTCTAACTCCCTCGGATGTGCTTAAGAGTCAGTCTCACTTTTCTATCCTCAATTTTTACGCTTAAAAACTATTTAACAATGAAAGCATGATCACAGTTTACAACTAAATTCATCGTCCTCAAAAGCCGGATTATCGAGACCCTCACAGACGTCTTGTTTTTCGTATTCCTCATTCTTATTTTGATCGTCTTGGTCATTCTGTCTCGAGACATCTTGTTCTTGCAACATCTCCTCTCTTCTCATGGACAAGTATACGAGGAGTAGAATGACAGCATTTAAGGTTGCGAAACAGGCTGAGAGAAGATGCTGGGCTGTGGGCAGGATTTCTTGGGCAACATTCCAGAGGTCGTGGAATATGGCTTCCCTAGCCCATACCATTATTATTTCTTGCATGGCCATAATACCAAAGACTCGGCCAATTTCGTTTTGGCTGCACAGCTGTGGGAATTTGAAATATTATTAATATATTTGTCTGTTTCACTTGCATCGCATAGCTGTGGAAAATGGAGGTATTACTAATAATTTCTCTGTTCTTAATAGTCATGTCGAATAACTTATGCCCGCAATTTACGTGTAATATTGTCGATAAAACTATGCATTTTAAATTTAAATTTAAATTGAACGTACACCCTACTCTATTGTATATTGTAGTAACAAACAAACAAACAAACATTTATTTCCATTTTGGTACAATGGTTATTCTTCTAAAAGTAAAAGTAACTTATAAATAGACATGTAATTGAACTAATAAGTAAGAGGGTAATACATACAGTTAAATTAAATGTAGCTTTCTTAGAAAATAATAATGCTGTAATAAAAATGTTAACAATAATGTTAATAATGAAGTAGTAATAATAACACTCGATACAGTATCATTATTATTGGCATCATCACCATATTTGTTTTTCTTACAATGAAAATAATTAGTTCTTAAGTTAGAGAACAGAGAAGTCGATATCAGTTTACATATAGAGAGGTTAGTGTTAAGGGAAATTGCATTAAATCATTAAATTTAGTTTATGTGTGATCAGCAGCTATTTGTCCAGAAGAAAACTATATAGTTTGCCTTTGAAAGCTGTGAAGGAGGATGCATTTTTAAGATACTATGGAATATTGTTCCAGAGTGTTGGCCCTTTAATAATGATCATCTTTGAACCTGCTTCTGTGTTTATTCTCTGAAAATAGAGCTCACTGCTCTGTCTTGTGTTGGTTCCCCTTATATCCCTGACTGTTTTTAAATCAAATAGCCAGCTAGGATACTGATGGTCCAAAATTTTGTATACAAAAACATAAATAGCATAAGCGACCTTGTTTTCTGACCGCAGCCACCCAAGTTTATTGAGAGCTGGTGTGATGTGGTCATATTTTCTTATTCCTCCCAGGGCAACTCGAGATGCAAAATTAATAAGCTTCTGTATTCTGTTTATCTGATTCTTAGTGGTAGCTCCCCAAACAGTTGTGCAGTAATTAATGTAACTTAGGGCTAGAGATTCAACAAGTTATTCTAGTGGTAGTCTCAAAATTGTCTTTTATATGTGATAGTACATTAATGTTCCTGTAACTTTTTTGCATACTTTATCTATGTGGGAATCAAACAACATGTAGTTATCAAAGTGAATTCCTAGGTTTTTGACTGTTTTGTTAGGTGTAATAATATTGCTGCAAAAATTTATTGTTGTGTTTTCTGGAATTTGTGCTATATGGAACCTTGAACCAATAAACATGCATTGTGTTTTACTTTCGTTAATTAACAGCCCAATTTCTTGAA
>JAXCGZ010015824.1:0-25000 GCA_037179515.1 Halocaridina rubra | reverse complement strand
AATTTTTTTTGTAACCTTTTATCCCCAAAAAGTTAAGAGGAGTGATTGGTGTTTGTTTTGGCCTGTGGTGAATGTATGTTCTTTGTCTCATCCATCACCCTTGCAAGGGGAAATGGGCCCATTGTGCATATAATTATTATTATTATTTGTAGTAGTAGTGGAATTGTTTTTTTTATATGTGACGCCGGGACAGGCACAAAAATGCCATCATCAATAGAGGCCCAGGAACGAGAAAACATTAAGCGAGGGAAAAGAAAAAGGTTATGGACAAGGCAAAGAAGAGGTAATGATACACAAAGGAAAAGGACAGACCGACAAAATAGTCAAAGTATTGAGAAATTGGAGATATGGAGGATTAGGCCCTGATATGACGATAAATCCACTTTTTGAAGGAAGATAGGTCATAATAATTTGGAAAGACGAGGAGGAAGAGAGTTCCAAAGTCTAGAGGTAGATAGGAAAAAGCAGTCGCTCCACATACCAATCCGCGAACTACAAGCTCCACACAGTACCTGTGAGACGAAGACGCTTGGCAAGTGTTATGTGGCCTCGGCAGTGGAGGGGGGATGCAACTCGCCAACTCATCAGAGCAACAATTGAAGTAGTAATGATAGTAAAGAGAAAGAGATGATACCTTACGGCGAAGAGAGAGAGATTCCAGATTAGAAGTAAGAGAGGGATCATTAATGAGTCTGACTACCTTAGATTCAATCCTCTTAAGGAGATAAGTATAAGAAGAAGCACCCCAGATGTGTGATTAGTATTCTAAGCAGAGAAGGATAAGACCTTTATAGATTTTAAGTAATTGTAAAAAGGAAAAGTAATGACGAAAATGAAACATAACCCCTAATTTTTTGGCTGCAGATTTAGAAAATTGGATTATGTAATTCCTCCAAGACGAGTTAGAGGCTGTATGGATTCCTAATATGTTGAGAGAATTAAGAGGGTTAATTTCATTAGTTTCGCAGACAATAAGACTATCAGGAGGAGAAAATAAAGAGATAGCCTGAAACTGTGTGTCGGAGGTATTAAATTTAACTAAATTTTAGGTGCCTCACTCAGATACCCTCTGCAAATCGGAGTTGAGAGTTGAAGAAAGAGTGATACAAGACTGATTACGAGTAGCAGGTGAAGGTTTTGTAGAAATGGCAGAGAAAAAGTGAAGGGTAGAGTCAGCAAAGGCGTGAAGAAGAGAGGAGGATGGGGATTGTAGAAGATTATTGATGAAGAGAAGGAACAGAGCAGGTGAAAGAATGGAGCCCTGTGGAACACCACTGGTAACAGGCAATGGGTTAGATGTTGCAATAACTACAGATATAAAGCGGTCAAAAAGGAAACTGGAAATCAGAGAACGGAGAGAAAGGGTAAAGCCATATGCAGGGAGTTTGGCCAACAGAGCCTTGTGTCAGACTGTCAAAAGCCTTAGAGATATCAAGGGCGACGACAAAGGATTCCCTATTAATTCCTCAGAGATGACCATAGAGGAGTAAGATAGGATAGAAGAGCACCAGTAGATCTTGCCTTGTGGAAGCCGTACTGGTGATCGGAGATAAGTGAATTAGATTCAAGGCGTTTCAAGAAGTGAGCATTGAGCAAAGTTTAGAGAACTTTAGCAATAGAAGAGGTTAGGGCAATAGGTCGGTGGTTTGAAGGATAGAGCGATCACCCATTCTAGGAACAGGTTGACCTAGAGCATTCTTCTAAGATAAAGGATAGATACTGGTTGTCAAAATGAGGCGAAAAAGACGGCAAAGTACGGAAGCCAGTTCATCTGCAAACTCCTTGTTCGTCTTTAGCGAGGAAAAACCCTTATGAACTTTGCGTGAAGAAAGGATAAGGGAGGGCATAGGGTTAGAAAGGGGTAAAGATCGAGGAACAGGTGCACTGGAATCGTTTATAGAAGAGTAAGCAGAAAACTGAGGGCCAAAGAGAGTGGCTTTGTCAGTGGGAGAACAAGATATAGAACCATCAGAACGGATGAGAGGGGGAAAGCCTGAGTTACAGAAGTTTTTAGAGAGGTTTGTGGCTAAGGACCAGAAACATTTGTCATTGGGAGAGGAGTTAAGGTCATCAACTTTCTTTCTTATAAAGGAAGCCTTAGACTTTTGAATTTGAGCAGTACAACAATTCCTAGCTACAATAAAAGCTGAGTTAGTTAAAGCAGAAGGTGAGGCTTGGTAAGACTGGTGTGCCCGATTCTTGGCCTGAACAGCCATGGAGCAGGCACGGTCAAACCAAGGTTTAGGGGGTGAGAAAGGTTTCGTACAGTAGGGGATCTCCATCTCCATTTCCAAAGTTATGATCTCGGCAACTTTTAGGGCTACCTGATCAGGTTGTGGGACCGAAAGCAATAGTCATCCCATGGGAAGTAAAAGAGGAAGTTACGCATATCTTCACATTGGGTATGTTCAAAGTGCCAAAGTCGGCGCTGAGTATGAGGGATTGGTGGAGGGGGAGCGAAAATGGAAGAGATTGAGTTCACAGTGCTGTTGTTGTTGTTGTTGTCATTGTTGTTGTTATTACCTGACAGCTTATCATCGAAAGGGAGGAGAGAACAGTATAATCCACGAAGTCCCATTTGAGAAAATTTGTCGTCCATTCTCTTAAGAAGAAAGGAGGCGAATATAACACGAAGAATGTCACCCACAAAATCATGAGCAAATGGAGACGTCCTTTATGCATCCTTCTCTTTACGGGGACGCTGAAGAGATCCAGTATGTTGCCTGGATGCACGAAGTCTATCCAAGGATTCTGGTGTCGCGGGGTTACCATTCCCTCGAATTCATCGGGATCTTCTTTGAGTAAATATATGGTAAATAACATCGATATCATGTATAGGAGAAGCGCTACAAATACCACCCAAAAGGGACTGTCGCCCCATGCTTTCACGATTAACCCCGCCACGTATCCTGTGGCTTGTCCTATGACCACCATATTGGTCAAGATGCCCAAACTCAAGGTCCTGCTGCCAGAGTCGGTCTTGTCTACCATCATGCTGAAGATAGCCATTGTGAATAAGGACGGGCCTCCCGCGATGCTCCTCAAGAAGGAGCCTACTAGCAAGACCTAGACACAAAGGAAAAGAAAAAAAAATGTTATCATTGGGAATTTCTTTCATTATGAAAAATAAATCAAATATTAGCATCTGAAACAGAGATCAGATAGGAATTACAATATCAGTAATACTTTTAAAAACTAAGAGCAATGCAGTAATATATAAAATAAAGACCAACAGTACAGGCATTTATACAACCATATCCATGTTTAAAGTACTGTATATACAGACGGAATAACAACAGTGTTTTGTTTTAATATGTGTTTCGTAAATTGTTTTATTATTATATCTGTCAAGAAGTTAATGATATGGAGCACAAAATGGGCATTTTTATTTCTTTTTCTATGTATGACTTTCATAATTCTTATATTTTCTTACTTTGAATGCATATCATATTGTAAAATAGTTTAGGAGCACACTTTAACTTTAAAAAGTACAAAACTCAAGTAAGAAAAAAAACCGAGTAAGCAGATTATTCTCTCTCTCTCTCTCTCTCTCTCTCTCTCTCTCTCTCTCTCTCTCTCTCTCTATATATATATATATATATATATATATATATATATATATATATATATATATATATATATATATATATATATATATATATATATATATATATATATATATATATATATCATCATCATCGCTGTTTTATTTCGAGATTGTTTACAATAGAGACAGATATGGATTATTATGTATTCTGTAATATCATCCAATAAAATAATAAATAAATGATGTTATAATGCTTCCTGATTGAATGAAGACTTTGAGGCCATTCTGTCTTTTCCACTCACCTCCACGGGCCATTCTTCCACGGCAATGAAAAGGATGTAGACGAGAGCTGCTAAAAAGTAGCCTATGATGGAGAGCTTGAGCAGTGGTAACCTGCCGTGCCTATCACTCCAGGATACTCCAAAGGCCACGATGACCAACGACACGAGCGTTTGAATGATGTTCGTTTGCAAAATGAAGAATTTCTCGTGAGACTGGACAGCGGCCTGTAATAATGATAATAATAATAATAATAATAATAATAATAATAATAATAATAATAATAATAATAATAATAATAATGGTCACAATAATAATAATAGTAACAATAATAAGAATAATAATAATAATAATAATAATAATAATAATAACAATAATAATGATAATAATAATAATAATAATAATAATAATAATAATAATAATAATAATAATAATAATAATAATAATAATAATACAAAAATAAAAACAATAATAATGATAATGGTCACAATAATAATAATAATAACAATAATAAAAATAAGAATGATAATAATAATAATAACAATAATAATAATAATAATAATAATAATAATAATAATAATAATAATAATAATAATAAAAGTAATAATATCTCCATATGTAATTTGGAAATATTTCAGCATATCATATCTCCTATTAGGGTCGCAAATCTAACTTTTAATAGGACTATTATTCTTTTGATTAAAACTATCAAACTCTTTTAGTTTGAGGTTCAGGCACAGAGAAAGGTATATCCTCAGATAAATGAGCAGATAGTCAGATAGTAATATTTTTTTAAAGTCATGTTGCCCTTGACTAAGGTTACCTAGATGAAACCTAAGACTCCAGTAGATATTGGACAAAATTTTCCTAGACATTCAAATTTGATATTTTAAGAGGTGCTTCTTTCAGAGCCACTGCAATCACTTCTCAAATGAATATCATAAGGAGAAACTATTGTGTTATATGCACAGGAAGTGACAACCCTGCGCTTGAGTTCACCGTCAGGCATTAAGAATGGCATCTAGCCTTAACACCCCAGCTCCAGCCTACCTGTGCCCAACCATACTCGAAAAGGAACTAATAGCTGACCCATAAAACGGCATACAAGCATTTGAATTTATGTGCCAAATTCTGTATTTTGACATTCGTATCATCGTCCATCCTTAGCTTCGACGCAACAGGCTGCATTAATTTATCTTATCATTAACAATATTATTAGAATATACTCAGCATGACTCTTCAAAACACTTGGCTGCAATCATCTGTGGTCAATGTAAATTGAATTGCGCACGTTGCATGCCATAAAAGCTCTGATTAAAGGAAAATATACAGGACTTTATCAGCAGAATTAAAAGTTGGGATTAGTAATATACTGTGTAATATATACAATGCCATCAACTTTTTATTTTATTTTTTCTTGTAGATAAAAGGTTTTATTTACCTCTCCCTCAGGCGTCTATATATATATATATATATATATATATATATATATATATATATATATATATATATATATATATATATATATATATATATATATATATATATATATATATATATATATATATTTTTTTTTTTTTTTTTTTTTCTTTTTCTTTTTTTCTTTTTTTTCCATATGAGAGACTGACATGAAAATATGTATATATGAAAACTTAGTTTCTTAGGGAAATCTTATAGATGGTGGAAATTATTTTGGTTTAATTTACAACACTTCTGCATTTCTCATGAGCTGTTCAGAGCTTTCATATTAGTAATCTGGTATCAGACGTCACCTATTGGTGTATTACAATGACCCTCTACACTGAGCATAAGATTAGGAAGTCTCACGCACACACACACACGCACACGCACACGCACACGCACACACACACACAATGGTAGAGAACTTCAGGAGGATCTAAATAATCTGCATGAGTGGTCAGAAAAGTGGCTAATGAAATTCAATACCTCAAAATGTAAGGTAATGAGAATGGGTACAAGTGCAAGAAGGCCCAAGCTTGACTACTCGGTGGCTGGAGTACAACTTCAGGAGACAGAAAATGAGAGAGATCTAGGAGTAAACATATTGGCAGATTTGTCTCCAGAAATACATATAAATGGCGTAGTAAGGGCAGCATATGCATTCTTATCAAATGTAAGGGTAGCCTTCAGGCACATGGACAAGGAAATGTTCAGAAATATTTATGTAACCTATGTGAGGCCAAAACTCGAATATGCAGCCCCCTTTTGGAATCCGCACTTGAAAAAGCACATAGCTAAGCTTGAAAAAGTTCAAAGACATGCCACAAAACTGGTGCCAGAAATACGCAATCTCGGTTATGATGAGAGGCTGAGGGAATTAGACTTGCCATCACTCGAAGCTAGAAGAGTAAGGGGGGATATGGTGACAGTCTTTAAATTCCTTCATGGTTATGATAGAGTGGATAGGGATCGATATTTCGATATGGCTGGCTCTAGAACTAGAGGTCATAGTTTGAAGCTTCGGAAGAAAACTTGTTTGCAGGATGTAAGGAAATACTTTTTCAGTGTAAGAGTAGTTGATAATTGGAATTGGCTAAGCGAGGAGGTAGTTAATGCTACCTCAATCCATAGTTTTAAGGACAGGTATGATAAGTATCACTAAGTCTAAAAATGGAACCGATCAGGAGACGGGAAGATACGAGCTTTGGGCTCTTTCCCGTAAACACAATTAGGTAATCACAATTAGGTAATCACACACACATATATATATATATATATATATATATATATATATATATATATATATATGTACATATATATATATATATATATATATATATATATATATATATATATATATATATATATATATATATATATATATAAAGATAGATAGATGAATAGATAGATAGACTGATTTGTAGATAGATAGATAGATGGATAGATAAATAAATATTTTTATAGTGTTTGATTGATCAGGTTAGTATCTGAGCAACCTAATTTGATTTTTTTAGCCAAAAACCTTAGAAGCTGACCAGACTGGCTATCAGTTATATAAAATTAGTAACAATCACCATAACCATCATATAATTAATAGATTATAGTTTTAGTGCGAGTTGGTGCCATTCTCCTCTTATTATTATTGCATACTGGGCATATATTTCTTGGATATTCGTTGCACATCTCTTACTATCCCTTCACATCTGGCAAGTCACATCACTCCCTATCTCTGTTTCATTTTGCTTTGTTTTCTTCGTGCCCAGGCTCCATGAGGGCAGATGTATATTTTTTTGGGGGGGCTGTCCTATTGTCACGGTCATAAAAAAAATATATATATATATATATATATATATATATATATATATATATATATATATATATATATATATATATATTCAACTGCGGGTAGTATAAGAAGACAATATATATACGCCTTCACCTATTAGGTAATCGGCAAAAATGTTCGATAAGGTGTCTGGATTTATATTTTTTTTCATGAATTCTGTCTTAAAATGTTTAATTATCTCTTTCTTTCATTTATTAAAGTTCCTTTATATAATTATTATCCGTGAGTATGTTTCCGCCCAGTGGGGGGGGGGAATTAATTTGTATAGGTCCTTGAACTTATTGCCAGACACTTTATACTGTTTTTAGGCTTAGAAGTTGACGAAAAAAATTCAGTCTATTAGCTGAGAAGTATATATACCCAAAGCAAGTCTCTTAAGACAGACACCCTTTACGATTTGTCCTATGTTATATTTTATGGAAAAAAAAAATTTCACGGGATATACCAGCTGAGAGTATTCTTACCTTAACGTAAGTGAAATTATCTTCCATCAGGAGTTCACACTCGGTCTCGGTGAAATTATTCGAAAGTTTACAGTATCTCTCGAGTCTGAGTTCTTCCTCGACCAAAATGACGGCATTATCAGCTGCTAATTTCAGAAATACTAAAGGCACCACGTTCAGGGCTTCCAGCAGCTTGAGTAGCCTGGGGCCAAAAGGTTGGCGCTCTGGAGCGGTTATTTCGACTCGCCCCTGTGGCATTTTTCAGATATTTAGTTTTTTTATTTAAGTAAAAATTCCTATTTTGAGGTTATATATCAGCAATCTTTTCCTGAACTCCACTCTTATTACAGTTAATATTTTATTTTGGTTTGTTTTATAATATATCTAAGTCCAAGAAACTGAGGACCGTATAAATTGATGACCGTATTATAAATTGTCCAGATGTAAATTAATTATTAATATTATTATTATTATTATTATTATTATTATTATTATTATTATTATTATTATTATTATTATTAGTAGTAGTAGTAGTAGTAAATGTAGTAGTAGTAGTAGTAGTAGTAGTAGTAGTAGTAGCAGTAAATTAACAGTACTAGTAGTATTTATTTATTATATTAATTATTTATGTCGACGTATATGTGTTGATCTGCGTATCTGTTTATTAAATCATATATATGCATATATTTTTCTGTATATTAGATTGCTCCTTAAATGTTTATACATCCTAGTGTTAAGAAGCCTCTGAGGGGGATTTTATACCGCGCGCGTTGATAATGAGCCCACATGATGACGTCACATGTGATTGTTTCTCATGAGATACTAATAAGCGCATAACATTTGATTGTATCCTCAAAAAACATAATTCACGCTAATCCATTGTTTATTACATAAATGTTCACAATACATTAAGTACATTCGCTAATTATCGCTTTTAAACTATCACTCGAATTTTGTCTTTTCAATCACCTTTCCAAATTATATTGTCCTTTTTTTTTAAGCAAAAATAAGCAAATGTTATCACTTTTTTCTGTTTTGTTTTTTATCTGTACACCTTTTTTGAAATTGGGTTATTTTCACATTTTTTATCTATATCATTCGATGAGGGGTAAGAGGTAGTTGATTTTCACTAAGCGATAAGCGCTAATATTACTTAAGCTCCTTTGGCTCAATGTTTCCCTCATTGACCTCACTGTATCACTATTTTTCACTGTAATTCCTTCACAGTTGTTGTCTCTATATAGTGTATTACTTTATTCCTCGTCATATTGTCTGCTAAATGCCATAAAAGCTGTCTTTTGGGCCCCACATCGAATGTATCTCTCTTCAACCGTCTTCTAAACGGTACTGCTGACGGAACTACCTTAGTCACTCCTCCTCCCTTTCGACAAGATAAGACCTTTCCCTTATCAACTGATAAAACGGCGACACAACAGATTATTATTATTATTATTATTATTATTATTATTATTATTATTATTATTATTATTATTATTATTATTATTATTATTATTATTATTATTATTTATAAGTTTTGTTATATATGTATATATTGTTTAGGGAAAAGTAATGTGTAGCTAATTAGATGGTTGCATGATGGTGTTGGTATGGTGAGAGTCATTTGCGTATGGAATACACAATATATATGTTGTGTGTGTGTTTATTAGTACGTGTATATGGATCCCATTCAGTGCAGCACGGGAAGCCGTTGTCAGACGATTACTGATAAGTAGGACACTGCGATACTATTTTTATTACGTGTTTTTTGTCACTATTATTTCCCATAATGGGGGTGGATGCAGACTGTATTTAGCGGGGTGAATTGAGGTTAGATGCCAATCCGTACGTCCAGCGGTGGGCTCGATCGCGAGTCAGTCACCTCTCAAATCCCCCAGGACACTGTTAATTGTTTTACAGGATAAATTTCCCAGAACAGCTTTTCTAATTTTACCATATTTTGTACAAGTTAGCTGTCGGGTACAAAACATTTCAAGTTCTTTCATCAATTATCGATACAGTTACTTAATTGTATTTCTGTAAGTTATAATGGATTCTTTGTCTGAAGAGACTCCTATATTAATTAATATTGTTTAATTTTGTCAAGCTGGCTACTGTAAAAACTTTGAAATTACTAACTATGATTGTGAAGTGATAAAAAGATTATATTTAAATACTCAAGCCAGGAAGATCTTACTGATAACAATAGATTGTAACGTCCCTCACTCTGCTTAATAATGATTTATAATATAAGGCCTATCTCATGATTACCTTTCGATAACCCTTGTATGTCCTATAAACTTTTTAAGGACGTGTTGGTAAAGCCCTGTAGGCTGTCTGTCTTGGACTCATCCTGTGTTTTTGGATTAAGCCACACTGGAGCCTTCCATTTTATTTCATTTATATAGTTCATTAAAGTATAAATTACTTTTGCGCACTAGATAAGAATAGGCATACGGTTGTGTATATCCATGACTGAACGAAGAATGTAATTGGTTTCACATATGGCCCGTCTCTTCAGCTCATGTTCTCATTATACTTGCTGAGATAGTAGTGACTATGGATCCACAGACGCCACGTCTCTCCCTTTGGCATCATCGATATGGCCAAGTTCATTATTTTTCTCGGAATGAGGTGTTCTTGAGGTCCTTTGTTTCTTTGGCAGACCAGTCTTCAACTCACGAAGCCAGGAAAACTCTATGGAATCAACAGAATTTTCTCTGATTCACTCCTCTACATTGTGCGTATGAGAGAGAGAGAGAGAGAGAGAGAGAGAGAGAGAGAGAGAGAGAGAGAGAGAGAGAGAGAGAGAGAGAGAGAGAGAGAGAGAGGAGAGAGAGAATCGAACTTTATGAAAGCCGACATTATATAGTGCCAATAATTGCATTTCATATTTTCACTTATGATGTGTTTATTTGACCAGTATAATTGTATTGTTCAATTTAAGTGACTTTAGACCTGAGGCATTTCCTTTACATCATAACCACACTCGTTTTACTTTTGGTAATGGAATCTACCCCACCCACACCATCACCGGGGGAGCGCAAACGGATTGTGAATGAAGTAGACATCAACGAAGACTTTTAGCTGTCTTTTTTTCCTGCATATCTCTCGTAAAGCTTCCAATTAAAAATAATTTACATCCTCCTACCTTAGTAATTTTAGTCATATAAGTGGAAGTTTTCATTTTGTGTGGTTATTCGCTTTTCTTTTTCTTTTTACGTTACAGGTTCATGCTACTCGCATAGGGAAAAAATCACTAAAAACGTGTTTAGACGAATGAATTGTCCCTAACGCTTTGGTAAAGGACGTTTTGTCAATCCAAGCAAAGTGCACAGTGCCTAATTGATAATAATAATAATAATGATAATAATAATAATAATAATAATAATAATAATAATAATAATAATAATAATAATAATAATAATAATAATAATAATAATAAAAATAATAATAATAATAATAATAATAATAATAATAATAATAATAATAATAATAATAATAATAAGAAGAAGAAGAAGAAGAAGAAGAAGAAGAAGAAGAAGAAGAAGAAGAAGAAGAAGAAGAAGAAGAAGAAGTTAGAATTTCTAAATATACCATGACCTTCTGTGGATAGTTTTATTACAGTGAACGTTAAGCTTGGAGAATATCTAAATATATCATTACCTTGTGTGGATAGATTTATTACGGTGAACGTTAAGCTTGGATATTTTCCATAGCTATTCTCATGACCCTATTCCCGGACCTTCTATTACCTTAGCAATATCATATTTTGAAGATACATCAGATTTAAGTATGTGTTTGACGTTGCAAATCCCCCTTTTTCTTATGATTTCTAAATAACACCTGTATATATACCCAGCCCATATAGACATGATTGAATGAAGAAAAGAGAAATCCAGTGACATAAAATCAGGTGAAGGAACAGCATAGGATGACCCTTTTGCCACGGTTGTTTACATCATAGGTCTTTCTGCTCCACTGGATAAGCTTGCATATTGAAATACTAATGCCAAGCTTGTTACCTATTGAAATTATATGTTGGGTGCTAGGATGGTGATAACATAAAGATTCAAATAAAAGAGGCGGATTTTGGATTCTACTTGAATGCAATCAAGTCAGGCCTAAAAGTAACATCTTAAAATTACAACAGGCAGTGGATGCTTTTGAGTCTAGTATTATTAATATACTTGAGCTTGGAAATCGTCATGTGGGAGCTGTCACTATATAACAAGCATTTAGGGCTGAGTTTGTCCAACCAAGAGTAAGAACGGATTAAAGATATTTTGCAAATTAAACTGGCATATCTAACACAGAACTTTACGCGGCATACACCACCTTCCTATTTGGTCAGAAACAAAAGAAAACCTACATTTTAAGAACCATATATGATAGTTATGATTAGCCACAGCTAGCAGAAAACAACTTTTGAAATTTAATCATTAGGGTCCTATCAAATGGACATTTTCGCACCAAAGGTGTAAGGGAGATGCTTGCTTTACCACCGTATTTATGAGGTTTAGAATTAATCAACCCTGAAAAGAGCCCCCCCCCCATGAGTACCTAAACTCCCTACTACTAACTTCAGCATCACCTGATCATATTTAAGTACATGACACATCAGAGGATGTTAATGATGTTGATAACCAAGAAGCAATATACCAGATCTCCAAAGACGGTCACTTCTTCTTCTTTGTCTCCGTCTTTTCCCACTTTTATGTGGGGTCGATGTTTCTGGCCAGTCTTCTCCATTTATTTCTGCCCCATACCTCATCACCCAACAAATCTTTAGACCTCAGGTCGTCATTGATGCAATCCATCCACCTACGCCTTGGTCTTCCTCTCTTCTCCTACCCTGTATATCCATTTCCATCACCCTCCTCCCAACATACTGTTCATCCCTCCTAACGACATGACCATACCATCTTAGTCTACATTCTTGTATCTTATATGATATTTCTCTAACTTTTGAGGTACCTCTAATTACCTCGTTTCTGATCTTATCTCTTCTTGTCACCCCACACATCCATCTCAACATCCTCATCTCTTCCACATATAGCTTTTTCTCTTGTGTCTTCTTTATTGCCCATGTCTCTGCTCCATACATCATCGCGGGTCTCACAACTGTCTTATGCACTTTACTCTTCAACTTAATCCCTATTCTCCTGTCGCACAGCACCCCAGACACTTTCTTCCAGTTCTTCCATCCCGCTTGTATTCTGTGGGTTATTTCTGACTCTAGGTCACCATCCTCTGCTACTGTTGATCCCAAATATTTGAACTTTTCAACTCTTTTCAACACCTCCCCCTGAAAACTGACCTCCCCATCCTCATCATCTCTCAACCTCAAGTACTCTGTCTTCTTCCTGCTGCTTTTCAGTCCTCTATCCTCCATCACTCTTCTCCACTCCTCAAGCTTCTCCTCCACTACCTCTCGTCTATTGCTACACAGTACAATGTCATCTGCAAAGAGCATACACCACGGAGACTGATCTCTAATACCCTGGGTTACTACATCCAAGACCACATCAAACAGATATGGACTCAAAGCAGACCCTTGATGCAGACCAACATTTACTGAGAGACTTTTCGTCAAGCCCACACAGCTCTTAACATTTGCCTCTGCCCTCTCATACATATCTTGGATGATTCTTACCTATTTCTCGGGGACTCCCTTTTCTCTAATACACCTCCGCACCTCTCGACGTGGTACTCGATCATATGCCTTTTCCAGATCAATAAAGACCATATGCAGTCCTTTCTGTTTCTCCCTATTCTTTTCCATCATTTGTCTCAAGGCAAATATGGCATCCACTGTCCCTCTTCCAGGCTTGAAGCCAAACTGTTCATCCTCAATTGTCGTTACCTCTCTGAGTCTCCTCTCCATGATCTTCTCCCATATCTTCATAGTATGACTTAACAACTTTTTACCTCTATAGTTTCCACACTCCTGAATGTCTCCCTTCCCTTTATAGATTGGGATGATTAAGCTTCCTCTCCATTCCTCTGGCATCTTTTCCTGACTAAAGATCTTTTGCATTAAGTCCCACAAGATATCTATGCCTTCCTCTCCAAGACTCTTCCATACCTCCACTGGTATCTTATCAGGTCCTGCTGCCTCTCCATTTTTCATCTTCCTTTCTGCCTGCTCTACCTCTCTTCTAGCCGCTGTAGTTGTAACTGCTTCATTTGGAAGTCCATCTTCAAATACTGCTCTTGGGTTCTCTTCATTTAGTAATCCTTCAAAATAAGTTTCCCATCTGCTTTTTATTTCATCCTCTTCTGCTAGAACTACTCCATAGTTATCCTTTATATGTCTTACTTGGGTCAAGTCCTTGGTTGCAGCATCCCGGGCCTTGGCAATTCGCCATATTTTCTTCTCTCCTGGTGTTTCCAGCCCTTCATAGACTTCATTCAATTTCTCTGTCTTTGCTTTTGCTACTGCTCTCCTTGCCTCCTTCTTTGCCTGCTTATACTCTTCTTTATCCTGCTCCAGGCCTGATAAATCTGCCTTTTTCTTAGCTTCTTTCTTGTTCTTCACCCATTCTTGCACTTCCTTATTCCACCACCATGACTCTTTATCATTTTGGGATTTCATTCCTGATGATTTTCCTCACCAACCCTCAAAATCTCCTTACTATTCTCTGTCCACCATTCTTGTACATCTTCATGGAACCTTATCGCTTCCAACACTCTTCCCTTAAACATTGTTCTCAGCTCTGCATCTTTCAATCTCCACCACTTTATCTTTGGGTCCATCCTCGGCTTCTTTCTTTTCCTACATTTCCTGAACCTGCAATCAGTTACTACTAACCCATGTTGCACTGCTACACTCTCCCCATTTATTAATTTACAGTTGCTAATCTCCTTCAGATGGTCTCTCCTACACAACAATAAATCTATCTGGCTCTCCCTTCCACCACTACTGTATGTAATCAATCTGTTTTCCTTTTTCTCAAAGAATGTGTTGACCAATGCCAGATCAAATGCCACTGCAAAATCAATCACTCTCTCTCCCCCCTCATTTCTCTCACCCACCCCTCATAAACTCTACCTATCCAAGCCCTCCCAATTCCCAAGTGACCATTTAGATCTCCTTCCAAAATTACCCTCTCCCTTACAGGAATTGTTCTAAGCTCCTGGTCCATCTCCTCCCAAAATGCATCCTTCACCTCCGCTGTACAACCAGTTTGTGGGGAATAGGCAAATACCACATTGACTACCGTTTCTCCCAGTCCCAGCTTTAAACTCATAATTCTGTCACTCTTTCTATTTACACCAAGTAAGCTTTCCTTCAGGTCTTTGGATAGTATTATTCCTACACCATTCCTCCCTTCCTCATTTGCTCCACTATAGAACAATTTGCAACCCTCAACCAGTTCCCTCGCCTTATTTCCTTTCCACCTGGTCTCCTGCACACGCAGCACTCCAATTTTCCTCCTCTCCATCAGGTCCACCAATTATCGCCCCTTCCCAGTCATCGTCCCCACATTAAGAGTGCCCACCCGCAGCACCACCTCTGACACTCTCCTTCGAGCTTGCCTCTTTTACCCAGCCTGCCCATGACTGGGTAGCCCTTGTTGTCTTTCTGGAGGGGTCAGGCGAAGCCCCAACGCGTCGCCTAAGGGGAACGCCTCTCGTTATCTGTACTAGCCATATTTTGGTTTTGGCAGAATTTTTGTGGCCGCATGCCCTTCCTGCCGCCAACCCTCCCCATCTACCCGGGCTTGGGACCGGCACCAAGTTGAGGCTGGCTTGCCCCCCTCAGTGGCTGGGTTCGCCTCAGAGTCGCGGACGCTACAATTTTGCCACGGAGACTACCTCAAAAGACCGTCACTGTGAACAGCAAAAAAAAAACTTCATAAACTGTAGTCTAGAATAAAAGAGGTTCAAATGCTCAGGAGGCTGAGGTCTCAAACTTGCTCACGTCTTTAACAGTCAAGAGAAAAGGCTTCAGTATTTATAAATAAGAATTACCAGATGCCATTGCTCTTTGGTGCAGATCCCCAATAGAGGGTCTACCGACATGTACTCTTTTGGAGATTATTTTTATGATACTCATGTTGTGGTAAGATTTGAGGAGGATTCGTGTGCATATGACATGATGTTGTTTGGGACATAACTGCTAAGGTACTGAAGGAGGTCAGCATGAATGTAGAAATTGAAGTTATCCTTCAACTGAAGAAGTATTTTTCACAAGATAACTCACATTCCTAATTGACATAAGTTCCAGAAGGTTGAGGACTAAAGGGCAGAAATCCCTCTCTGCATAAGAATTTTTTGACATAATACCTCCAAGCCATTACCATCAAGCACATGAGACTATCTACAAAATGCATGAGAAAGAAAATAATATAACTTTAATTTGATCGGTACCAGCATCAAGCACAGATCACTTGCTTCATTCAGAGGTAGGGATGGAATCCCATCAGCTTAGGATTTATCAAAGTCAAAGCAGAAAAACTTAAGAACCCAAGAGTTTCTTAGGGACAAGGCTGTTATACCAAATCTTGTTTACTTTGTTAAGGTTTGCGCTACTATGCCTCCGTTGACAAGGTCCCACAGCATGGTAGAGGATATAATGTATATAAACTTTGAAGATGTAGGTTTTGAAAGTAAAATTAGGAAATAAAGTTGATCATAAAACTTTAGTAAAAATATGAAAGTTGGTGCCAAAAGTTTGTACATTTTATGTACTAGAAGAGAAATATAGATTGAATAATAATACCTGTGTTCTACCAAGGATGGTGGGATGGTTTCTTCACTGTTTATATTTGCTAAAGAAATTTTTTTTAATAGTTACATAATAGGGCGCCAATACAGTGGTAAAGCACTGGCTTCGCATTCACAAGGTCGAGAGATCGGTTCCCGTCCAAGACCGAGAGCTTAAGCTGCTTACTGGCAGGTTACTGTTGTGGTTGGGCACCACAGTGGGGGGTTGGGGCTTGCCCTGCTGACGAATACCCATTGTATAATGGAAATAAAGGTTTATTATTATTATATCGCCTTCAGTTCACATTGATAAATTATAAGTTTAGTTTTTCGCTCAGAATGTACTAGGAACAGCAGCTGTATTTATTGTCTCATAGTCTCTGACAACTTACTAGCCTCAATGAGTGTAAATTTTGATATGGCACGTTATTGTTGAATAAATCTGTATAATACTAAAGAACCAGGATGAAAATATGTCGACATATATTTGTAAACATGTTTTCTTAAGAGTCAACATATGTAGACCACACTTAGAAATTAGAAGAAATATAAAATTGTTTTCTAAAGGAAGAGAGAGAGAGAGAGAGAGAGAGAGAGAGAGAGAGAGAGAGAGAGAGAGAGAGAGAGAGAGAGAGAGAGAGAGAGAAATCTTAGTGACAGGCGTGCATTCGCTTGCATTTGTCACGTGATTGCTTGCGTCAAGACAGTTACTGATAGCTGTAAAGGAGAAATTTTAACGGGAAATTAATGTTGTTTTCAGCGCTGCGAATTTGTTTCATGTCTGCAGTATCCGATATATTTTAACGTCTGCTTGCATGCTTGCACAAAATTATTTATACATTTATGTGTGTTTGTGTGTTTAAATATTTCTCTCTCTCTCTCTCTCTCTCTCTCTCTCTCTCTCTCTCTCTCTCTCTCTCTCTCTCTCTCTCTCTCTCTCTCTCTCTCTCTCTCTCTCTCTCTCTCTCTCTCTCTCTCTCTCTCTCTTTCTACACACACGCAAATATATATATATTTATATATATATATATATATATATATATATATATATATATATATATATATATATATGGCCTCATTCTCCCTCATACCTCACCTACTCCTCTTAGCTCCTAGGGGCCAGGCCAAAAAAGAGAAAACTTCCCTTATCAATAAAGGCCCGGGCACGAAGAAAAAATTAAGACGAATGAAAAGAAAATGATTATGCACAAGGCAGAGATGAGATTATGATACATAAAGGGAAAGGACAGACTAAATGAATAGTCAAAGTACTGACGACCTAGAGATATGCCAGGATTAGGCCCTGAGATGGCGATAGCTCCATTTTTGGAAGGAATATATGTTATAAGGATTAGGAAAGACAGAGGGAGGAAGAGAGTTCCATACTCTGGAGGTAGATGGGAAAATGCAGTCGCTCCACCGACAAATCCGCGAGCTACAAATCTCCACACGGTACCTGTGAGATGAGGCTGCTTGGCAAATGTTACACGCCCTCGGAAGTGGGGGAGGGATACAACTCACCAACTCATCAGAGCAGCGATGAAAGCAGTAGCAATAGAAAAGAGAAAGGGATGACACCTTACGGCAAAGAGAGAGAGAATCCAGATTAGAAGTAAGAGAGGGGTCATTAATGAATCTGACTGCCTTAGATTCAACCCTATCAAGGAGATAAGTATAAGAAAAAACACTCCAGATGTGTTTATTTTTTTTAAGAGTGTGACACTGGGACAGGCAGAAACTGACCTCATCAATAAAGGCCCGGGCACGAGAAAATACCAAGACGAAGGAAAAGAAAAAGGTTAAGGACAAGGCAGAGATGAGGTAATGTCATATAAAGGCAAACGACAGACAGAAAAAAAACAGCCAAAGTACAGAGGACCCAGAGATATTGAGGACTAGGCTCTGAGATGACGATAGATCTGCTTTTTGAAGGATGAAAGGTCATAAGAATTAGGAAAGACAGAAGGAGGAAGAGAGTTCCAGAGACTGGAGGTAGATGGGAAGAAGAAGTCGCTGCACCGACCAATCTGCGAGCTACAAATCTACACACAGTACCTGTGAGATGAGGCCTCTTGGCGAGTGTTACGCGGCCTCGGCAGTGGAGGAGGATTGCAACTCGCCAACTCATTAGAGCAGCGATGGAGGTAGTAACGATAGAAAAGCGAAAGGGAAGATACCTTATGGCGAAGAGAGAGAAAATCCAGGTTAGAAGTAAGAGAAGAATCATTAATAAGACTGACTGCCTCAAGAAGATAAGTAAAGGAAGAAGCACTCCAGATGTGTGAGCAGTATTCTAAGTAGGGGCGAATAAGACCTTTGTAAATTTTAAGTAAGTGCAAAGAGGAAAAGCAATGACGAAAACGAAACAAAACCCCCTATTTTTTGAATGAAGATCTAGAAATTTGGATTATGTGATTCCTCCAAGACAAGTTAGAGGCTATATGGACTCCTAATATGTTGATAGAGTTAAGAGGGTAAATTTCATTAGTTACAAAGACAATAAGGTTATCAGGAGGAGAAGAAGATAAAGAGATAGCCAGAAACTGTGTCTTGGAGGCTTTGAATTTAACTAAATTTTGAGTGCCTCATTCAGATACTCTCTGCAAATCGAAGTTAAGAGTAGAAAAAAGAGTAATACGAGATTGATTACAAGTAACAGATGAAGGTTGTGAAGAAAAGGCAGAGGAAATGTGAAGGGTAGAATCATCAGCAAAGACATGAAGAAGAGAGGAAGATGGGGATTGTAGAAGATCATTGATGAAGAGAAGGAACAGAGTAGGTGAAAGAACAGAGCCCTGTGGAACACCACTGATAATAGAGACAGGGCTAGATGTCACGCCATCAACAACTACAGATCTAGAACGGTCAGTAAGAAAACTGGAAATCAGAGAACAGAAAGAAGGGGTAAAGCCATAGGCAGGGAGTTTGGCCAACAGAGCCTTGTGCCAGACTCTGTCAAAAGCCTTAGAGATATCAAGGGCGACGACAAAGGATTCCCCATAGTTCCTCAGAGTAAGATAGGACAGGAGATCACCAGTGTATCTTGCCTTGTGGAAGCCGTACTGGTGATCGGAGATAAGTGAGTTAGATTCCAGGCGTTTCAAGAAGTGAGCATTGAGCAAAGTTTAGAAAATTTTAGCAATAGAGGAGATTAGGGCAATAGGTCGGTAGTTAGAAGGAATAGAGAGGTCACCCTTCTTAGGAACAGGTTGAACTAGAGCATGCGTCCAAGATGAAGGATAGATACTAGTTGACAGAATTAGGCAAAAGAGACGGCAAAGGACGGGAGCCAGTTCATCTGCACACTCCTTAAGGAACCTTGCAGGGATACCATCATGACCAGATGCTTTGTTCGTCTTTAGCGAGCAAAGAACCTTATGAACTTTGCGTGAAGAAAGGATAAGGGATGGTAGGGTTAGAGAGGGGAAAAGACTGAGGAACAGGTGCGCTGGAATCGTTGACAGAAGACTTGGCAGAAAAATGAGAGCCAAAGAGAGTGGCTTTGTCAGTGGGAGAGCAAGCTATAGAACCATCAGAACAAATGAGAGGAGGAAAGCTTGAGTTACAGAAGTTTTTGGAGAGGTTTCTGGCTAAGGACCAGAAGCATTTGTCAGTGGGAGAGAAGCTAAGGTCATCAACTTTCCTTCTTATAAAAAGAGCCTTAGACCTTCGTATCAGAGCTGTACAGCGATTCCTAGCTATAATAAAAGCAGAGCGAGTTAAATCGGAAGGAGAGGCTTGGTAAGATCGGTGAGCCTGATTCCTAGCCTGGATAGCCATGGAGCAGGCACGGTCAAACTAAGGTTTAGGGGGAGAGATAGTTTTTGTAGAAGAGGGGATGTACGCCTCCATTCCCGCGGTCATGATCTCGGCAACTTTTAGAGCTACCTGATCAGGGTTGCGGGACCGAAAGCAGTAGTCATCCCATGGGAAGTCAAAGAGAAAGTTACGCAAATTTTCATGTTGGGTTCGCTCAAAGTGCCAAAGGCACATCTGGCTCCTGTGCTTTGCCGTCTTTTTTGCCTCATTCTGTCAACCTATCCTTCATCTTGGAAGCATGCTTTAGTTCAACCTGTTCCTAAGAAGGGTGACTGCTCTATTCCTTCTAACTACCGACCTATTGCTCTAACCTCCTCTATTGCTAAAGTTTTCGAAACTTTGCTCAATGCTCACTTCTTGAAACGCCTTGAGTCTAACTCACTTATCTCCGATCACCAGTGCGGCTTATGAATCCTTTGTCGTCGCCCTTGATATCTCTAAGGCTTTTGACAGAGTCTGGCACAAGGCTCTGTTGGCCAAACTCCCTGCCTATGGCTTTACCCCTTCTTTCTGTTCTCTGATTTCCAGTTTTCTTACTGACCGTTCAATATCTGTAGTTGTTGATGGCGCGACATCAAGTCCTTTCTCTGTTACCAGTGGTGTTCCACAGGGCTCTGTTCTTTCATCTACTCTGTTCCTTCTCTTCATCAATGATCTTCTACAATCCCCATCTTCCTCTCTTCTTCATGCCTTTGCCGATGCTTCTACCATTCACTTTTCCTCTGCCTTTTCTTCACAACCTTCATCTGTTACTCGTAATCAGTCTCATATCACTCTTTCTTATACTCTTAACTCCGATTTGCAGAGAGTATCTGAATGGGGCACTCAAAATTTAGTTAAATTCAATGCCTCCAAGACACAGTTTCTGGCTATCTCTTTATCTTCTTCTCCTCCTGATAACCCTATTGTCTTCGAAACTAACGAAATTTACCCTCTTAACTCTGTCAATATATTAGGAATCCATATAGCCTCTAACTTGTCTTGGAGGAATCACATAATCCAAATTTCTAAATCTTCATCCAAAAAATTGGGGGTTTTGTTTCGTTTTCGTCATTACTTTTCCTTATTGCAGTTACTTAAAATTTACAAAGGTCTTATCCGCCCCTACTTAGAATACTGCTCACACATCTGGGGTGCTTCTTCTTTTACTTATCTTCTTAATAGGGTTGAATCTAAGGCAGTCAGATTCATTAATGGATCCTTCTCTTACTTCTAACCTGGATTCTCTCTTTCTCTTCGCAGTAAGGTATCTTCCCTTTCGCTTTTCTGTCGCTACTACTTCCATCGCTGCTCTGATGAGTTGGCGAGTTGCATCCCTCCTCCACTGCCAAGGCCACGTAACACTCGCCAAGCAGCCTCATCTCACAGGTACTGTGTGGAGATTTGTAGCTCGCGGATTGGTCGGTGCAGCGACTGCTTCTTCCCATCTACCTCCAGACTCTGGAACTCTCTTCCTCCTTCTGTCTTTCCTAATTCTTATGACCTTTCATCCTTCAAAAAGCAGATCTATCGTCATCTCAGAGCCTAGTCCTCCATATCTCTGTGTCCTCTGTACTTTGACTGTTTTTTTCTGTCTGTCGTTTTCCTTTGTGTGATCATTACCTCATCTCTGCCTTGTCCTTAACCTTTTTCTTTTCCTTCGTCTTGGTATTTTCTCGTGCCCGGGCCTTTATTGATGAGGGCAGTTTCTGCCTGTCCCGGTGTCACACTCAAAAAAAAAAAAAAAAAAAAAAAAAAAAAAAAAATATATATATATATATATATATATATATATATATATATATATATGTGTGTGTGTGTGTGTGTGTGTGTGTGTGTGTGTGTGTGTGTGTGTATTTGTGTGCGTGCATGTATGTATGCATATATGTGTGTGTATGCACACACACACACACACACACACACACACACACACACACACACACACACACACACACACACACACACACACACACACACACACACACACACACACACACACACACACACACACACACACACACATATATATATATATATATATATATATATATATATATATATATATATAATCAAATAAACGTATTACCATATGTGAAAACATGAGTCATTTTTACCCCGACCGGGACTTGAACCTGGGACACATAATTACTCTGCCAAGGCTCTACCAACTACACCACAGAAGGTCTTTAAAAGGAAACAGACCTTATAGTTTTTATCTGCTATACTAGGAATGAACGCATTCTAACTGAATCCCACTCTGTTCATATTACAGTTTCCCCCAACCTCTCTCGTGACTTCGTAATATGAACAGAGTGGCATTCAGTTAGAATGCGTTCATTCCTAGTATAGCAGATAAAAGCTGTAAGATCTTTTTCCCTTTCAAGACCTTCTGTGGTGTAGTTGGTAGCGCCTTGGCACAGTAACTATGTGTCCCAGGTTCAATTCTCGGTCAGGGTAAAAATGACTCATGTTTTCACATATGGTAATGTGCTTACTTGATTACTGTTGATCCCGAATGAGATTGGGAGTTGAATTAAATGCGAAAACGAAGCCACGATTGAGGTTTGGGGAAACTGTAATATGAACAGAGTAGAATTCAGTTAGAATGCGTTAATTTCTAGTATAGCATATAAAAGCTGCAAGGTCTGTTTCCCTTTTAAGACCTTCTGTGGTGTAATTGGTAGCGCCTTGGCACAGTAATTATGTGTCCCATGTTCAAGTCCCGGTCGGGGTAAAAATGACTCATATATATATATATATATATATATATATATATATATATATATATATATATATATATATATATATATATATATATATATATATGTGTGTGTGTGTGTGTGTGTGTGTGTGTGTGTGTGTGTGTGTGTGTGTGTTCTTAGAAATCGTAACTTATCATTACGTGGGTCAGAGGCTTTGCTTTGCAAATTACTTTTGACAGGCAACCTTTAAAAAACAAAAAAACAAAATAAAAACTTTGAGACACATGCCACTTATCGCAAAATATAGTTTCTGGTCTCCTATATTAATAGCCCCGGAAATCATTTTTTTTCCCTCGGTCTTATGTATTTATAAAGAGTATTGGTACTGCTTCTTTTACTCTAATCTTGAAAATAACATTTTATTATGACATCATTCTTGCATTTCTGTATATCGTTAGCTACAAAATTAAGGTCGTTTCTCTAATACATAGATAATGCATATTAGTATGTGAATATAACTATGAGGATGTAATCTCTCTCTCTCTCTCTCTCTCTCTCTCTCTCTCTCTCTCTCTCTCTCTCCTCTCTCTCTCTCTCTCTCTCTCTCTCTCTCTCTCTCCTCTCTCTCTCTCTCTCTCTCTCTCTCCTTGAGAGTTTTCTTTATTGTCGTTTGTCCCTTAGTGGGAATGTCTCCAAGTTGGGCTATTTATATTCCTCTCCTTATTTTTTAGCCTGTTAAATTCAGCCGCAGCATTTATATATAGGACTTACTTGATATACCTTTTTTAGCTTTTATTTTCCTTACGACTGACAGCTTAGTTCATCTTCTTATGAAATGACGTAGCCCTATAGTTCTGGCATTTATTTACGTCCAACATATCCGTATAGTTTTTTTCAACTCACTCTCTCTCTCTCTCTCTCTCTCTCTCTCTCTCTCTCTCTCTCTCTCTCTCTCTCTCTCTCTCTCTCTCTCTCTCTCTCTCTCTCTCTCTCTCTCTCTCTCTCTCTCTCTCTCTCTCTCTCTCTCTCTCTCTCTTTCCTTTGACATCATCAGAATTTACGAGGTGTGAGAGCCTAAGTTTGTCGTATGTCGGATTTAAAATAAGGTAGGAGTGACTAAAATAGATTTACCCTTATAAATATTTCCCCATAATCAGAGCAGTAGCTGAATTATATTGAATTTTATCTCCTTACTCACTGTATATGAGAATTCCTACCTTCAAATAGAAATGTAAGCAGTTATCATTTTATATATTGTGTATTAAGTTTGAGTAAAATTTTATTATTAGAGGGTGTATATATATATATATATATATATATATATATATATATATATATATATATATATATATATATATATATATATATATATATATATATATATATATATATTACGAGTGTGACACTGGTACAGTGAAGTAAATTGCCCTCATTAGGCCCATGCACCAAGAATACATTAAAACAAAGACAAAATAGAAGTTTATGGACAAGGCAGTAATAAGGGAATGATGAACAATAGGGAAAGAACAGGTTGAAAAAAATGGTCGAAGTATTGAAGATCAAGAGATATGGCAGGATTAGACCCTGAACTGATGATATATCCGATATTTGAAGGAAGACAAGGTCAAAGGAGCCATAAAATACAGCAGGAGGAAGAGAGTTTCAGAGTCTGGAGGTGGATGAAAAGGTGTAGTCTCTGCACCGACCAGTCTGCGAGTTACAAATCTCCACACAGTTCCTGTGAAATGAGGCTGCTTATTGAGTGTTACATGGCCTCGGTAGTGGAGGAAGGATGCAACTCACCAACTTATCAGAGCAGCGATGGAAGTAGTCACTGTAGAAAAGAGATAGGGATGATAACTTACGGCGAAGAGAAAAAGAATCAATATTAGAAGTAAGAGAAAGATCATTGATGAGTCTGATTGCCTTATATTTAACCCTATCAAGGATATAAGTATAGGAAGAAGCACCCCGGATGTGTGAGGCGTGTTCTAAGCATGGAGGGATTGAAACCTGTGACAGAGTGTTTCGCTCAATGTCAACAGAGGCTGTTAGATGCCTTATTAAATAAATTAGTAACATAACTGTTATTTTCTAACTAAAAAAATTAATTCCCTTTAACATAACTGTTATTTTGTAACTAATAAAATAATTCCCACTTCTTGACTTTCGCAGATTATGATTATTTGCAATTTGTATTTTAGCTTATAGCTAT
>JAXCGZ010015823.1:0-44463 GCA_037179515.1 Halocaridina rubra | reverse complement strand
TAAAATATATATATATATATATATATATATATATATATATATATATATATATATATATATATATATATATGTAACCTGTGGACATAAAAAAAGGAGTGCGACTGTGACAATGACCTTTGATCTATAGTGGTAAAGCGGTCCCATTTACAAATATATACTAAAGAAAAAATAGCAATGTCATTAAAAATCGCATAGATATAGTCTTCATATGAAGCATACACACATAAATATCCCATATAGACACAAATAATTTAGCCATATATATATATATATATATATATATATATATATATATATATATATATATATATATAAAATATGTGCCTACGCGTGCATGCATGCAAAGCTCCCTCATAAAGAGTCAAGCAATATAGCATCATACATAAGAAAACCTCGCGTAAACTTAAATACGATGAGCAAATTTCATATGTTAAGGCCTCAAATAATGTAAACAACATACACATAATAATTTTCACGCAAAAACTATGAACATGTACATATGTGTTAACTGCTTAAAGTTACACATCTTAATTTGACTTTTTCCGGCATAAAATGAAAATCAATAAAACAATAAATAAAACCTTTACACAAGCCTATAAGAACATTCCTTAAGGAAACTTAAATATAAGACATATATATATATATATATATATATATATATATATATATATATAATATATATATATATATATATATATATATATATATGAAAGTAAATAAATACATAAATATGTAAGTAAATAAGACTAAGTTACATTCCTAACACCATAAATGACTAAACTCTGTACTCAAATACAGAGAAGCCAAAAAACAAATGTAAAAATCAAATAAAACTTGCAAACTGCACATGATGGCATGTAAGCAAAAATCTCATTACAGAAAATTAAATAATTATACACCAGACGCAAAGTAAAGGAGAGAAAAAAATGACTAAAAATAAGCGATCCATTCGACATTATTAAATAATTATAAACCAAACACATAATACAGAGATAAAGTTCCGAGCAAAAATGGAAAAGACTATTACGAAAGGCTTAATAGCATCGGATGAGTGAAAAAAGGAAAGCTAAAAAAAAAATTAAATAACACAAGGAATTTGCAACCGTACATACAAGACGCTTAAGCCTCAAATTTGCTTAAGTAGTGTTTGTAAATCGCACCTAAATTAGGAGGGGTGAGTGAGGGTTATAAGGAAGGGAGTTAAAGACATCGTATGAGAAAGGGGAATATTATAAGGTGGGGAGAAGGGGAGGCGTCTTAGAGAGAGAGAGAGAGAGAGAGAGAGAGAGAGAGAGAGAGAGAGAGAGAGAGAGAGAGAGAGAGAGAGAGAGAGAGAATGAATTTGGATTGTCTGGGAGTGGTAACACGACCAAGGAGGGAGCTTGAAAGTACTGCTGGCATTCATGCCGAGAAAAAAAATATAATAATAATAATCTTATTTCTTGGAGACGTTGACCCTTGCTATTGTATTTCTTGTGAGATGAGCGATAGGCATCAATGGCACAAAAACAAATATTAAAAAGAGTACATCATGGGAAAAACACTACATACTACAAACATTAATAAAAACTGTACCGTCTACAACAGCTTTCAGGCCATACTTCTCTTGTGTTGTGTGTGATGAGTAACAGGCATCAATGGCACACAGTTAAAGGATATAACACACATGGACAATGTGCACATTTGCACACAGTAATCAGCAATGTACAGTCACAAGCAGGAATGCTTCTAGTCCCTGTCTTTTTCAACCTGATCTACAGTAGCGAATTTAAAGAAACGTATCACAGGCACACTACATAAGGAAAGCACTGGACACCGGACATCACATTAAAAAAAAAAAAAAAGTACTTCAAAATTGTTCGATGCAAGAATGCATCCAGTCTTATTTTACGTCATGCTTGGGGAAGACGGAGCACTGTAAAGGTCATGGCATTTCTATGTAGAAGCTCTTTTGGTGTCCATCTGTTTCAAATATTACAAGATTTACAAGATTCAATTACACAGTGCACTGCAGTTGGAAGAGTAATCCGTTGTCACAAATAGCTCTGTAAAGATTGGCCACAGAGATAAGAAAATGATCTGGCGGAAAGCGCGATAATTAAAACGCTGTGACACTTTTACCGAGTAAAAGGTTTTCCAAGAAACACAAGAAAAAGTCATGTTCATTGCAAGACCTTAAATAACTTTCAAGTAAACGATCTGCATTACCAAAAATAGGATCACTTTCAAAATTAACCTACAAAGAGAATGCGGACCAGACTACATGACACTAGTAATGAACTGGACGACAATCACAAAGACGCATCTCACTTGTGTATGTTAAGTCCGAATACACCGGCCGAGGCAAAAAGCTCTTTACCAAAATATGTCTTAGCCACGAAAACTTTCACTCCACCATTTTGCACATCTCGAAGGAAGTGACCTATATCATCTACGGTCAAGATACGCGTTCCCATATTTAATTTATCTATTTACTTATTCATTTATTTACTTGTTTATTTATTTATATATTTATTTATTTACTTATTTAATTAGGAGCTCGAAAAGAATTGGGACTTAAATATTTATGTCCTAATTCTGAAGTTGGGGATAAGTTGAAATTTGTAATTTTTAGTTGTTCGCTGCTGATAAAGGTAAAGCTCAAATTCTAACCTAACCTCACTTAACCTAATCGAGGTTAAAAGTCTGGTTCACATTCTTCTTGAGGTCCCTTATTTATTCATTTACGTATACATTTTTGCACAAGTTACAAAACAGTATTTTCCCCATTATCGAACGCCAAGTTCAATAAAATACTATTCCATCCTCAAACTCGCATACCTAATAGTGCGATCACAGAGAGTGCCAAGATTACAGAAACCACCACCAGGCAAGAACGTCCCCCCTTACCCCTTTCCTGCTTTATTTCAAGAGGGGTTTTGGGGTACAAATACTGAGCGAACCAACTTGGATCGTCGACCAGGAGACCAGACCGCGAAACAATTGAGAGAGTCTTCGTCTTCAGCTTTTCCAATTTTCGTGAGGGGTCGCTAAATTCGAAAAGCCTCCTCCACCCATATCTGTTGACCACATTATCCTTTCTCAGTTCCTCTCGCTTGTATCTTTTTTTTTTATGATAACTGATCCATTTTTTTTTTGCCAGTTTTCCTTTTTCACGTCCCAATTTACCTCTTTCCCTGTTTTTTTTTTCTTTTTACCTTTTAGCACATAATCTTGTTCTCTTTTTCTGTAATTGTCTGCCGTATGTTCATATAATCTAAGTCGCAGTGAACATCAATTTCAGTATATTCAATGTTCAAATATCGCTGCTCAGTGGACATAACGCCTGGCTCAAAACGAGCTGGTCCAGAGCTCGAAATGCGACGATTTGTCCATCCATCTTATACCACCGCCAAAGCCTCCTTAATATTCCAAGTTGGAGATGGGTAGTGGAGTCTTTAAAGAGGTAACTTTTATCAGTTCAGCAAGGTAAGTGAATCATAACTGGTGAAACAATATGCACGATATAAACACGTGCTTCGATAAGGGCAAAAATGCCCTCCAGCGTCTCCCATGTGACTAGTCTTTGCATATAATCGGTGTAAACACTCGGTAACCCTGGGAATCTAAGGCTGGATATTTTATAAATGAATAAAATTCTGCGTTGGGCAATAGTGAATTACCTTCTTGTTGACATAAATGTAAAATCACTTTTATTTTTATTTTTGCCTTGAGGTAAAATTATCCGTTGTTAAGTTCAGAAATTATCTTTGTTGGCAAGTGCGCTCAGATTGTTTCCTTAATATTTGTGGATAATTATATATTTGCAACTGTACCAGAGATGTGCACTCTTCATTCAAACACTGGGGTAGCAAGCCATACTCGGTCCTGGTACCAAGCTTGAATCAATAGAGTTGGTATCAGGAGGGCATATGGTCGTGAAAATAGGAACAAAACCTCACCATAGTCCCGAAGAAGTTAGTGATCTAATTACTCAGTATAAACAAGGGAAAAGCTACTGTGGATAAATAAATATGTAAACGAAAAAAGTTACCATGAATATCAAACATGGATTCTGTCACATACGTGCAATAAAAAAATAAAGAATTATCAAAAACCCTTAAAAACACACAAACATTTTTGTATTTTTACATAATATAAGAATTCATATTATTCCTTAAAATTTGTTTCCTAAAAAATTTTGCAATAACACTGCCATGAATAAACAACAAGGATGACGTCACTTTTTTCAATGAATATAAAAAGGAATAATCATCAAATAACATTTGCAAAAATTATAAAATCAGAATACCTACATTACATTTTACAAATGTTGTACGAGAGCATTCATTCCCACACCTAAAATAAAATATGTTTAAATTTTATAAACCCTCTGCTTATTTCACTGAGATATGCTACTTCAAACGGCAATCCTATTATTGGCTTAAATAATAATTATATTAATAATAATAATAATAATAATAATAATAATAATAATAAAGCAAAACTTATCATTTGCATTAGCAGAGCTAATCTAAGACAATATCGGCGTTATGAAACAATATAATAATATCAGTCTCACTAGGTAATGCCAGTGTTATGGAATAATACCAATCATCTCTAAACTTTCAACCTGGTATCTTATGATAATGACTAAAATACTGAGCCCAATTTGTAAAGAGCACCTTATTTAAACCCTGAAAATAGAGCTAGAAAAAAGTATATACTGTACTTGTAATTATAAATAAATTACGGAAACAATTTATAAAAAAAAGCTTTTTTAAACTTTACTAAAATTTTTGGAACTTTGGAAATTAATTAAAAGTTAGAAAAAGTATAAATTTGAAATAAAGAATCAAAACCGCCCCAGTTTATAGAGAAACAACTTAACACTCTTGAAAAAACTTTTTGAAACTTTTAATATGGAATTATGTATATATATATATATATATATATATATATATATATATATATATATATATATATATATATATATATATATATATATATATATATATATATATATATATATATATATATACTGGGAGTAACAAATATAATACTAAAGTTTATAGAAAAACTTTTCTAAATTCCTCGAAAACTTCTTTAAATTCTTCAAGAATTTCTTTGAACTTTGGAAATGGACTTAAAAGCCAGAGAAACGAACTCAAGCTAGGCCAAGCCTAAGGCCTCGAAGATACTCTCTTAAGTTCTCAAAAACTCTCAACTTTAAGAAAGGACATGAAGTAAAATTGCATAAATACCGGGCCCAGTTTATATATAAAAAAACTTTTTAAAATTTTGAAATGGAAAAAAAGAGAAAAACTATGTACTTGTAATTATAAAATACACTGGAACTAGCGAATTGAGCTAACAGACGAGATAAACTTCATAAATTTTTTAGGTAGACAAATATACTTTTATGATGGAATTTAAAAAACAAAAATTATATTATTGTAAATATAGTCTAAATGCAAGGATCAGCTTTTAGAAGAAAAAACAATTGCCGAAAACTTTGAAATTTAGAGATGGAATAAAAAAAAAACTGTAAAAATCAGAAATTATTAATATAATACAGGACGCAGACTATAGCCGCGAAGAGACTGTTTTAAGTTCTTGAGAAAAACTTTACGACTGGAATTTAAACAAAAAAAAATCTACAATATGATAAGAATTAATACAATACTGGCAAATCGTTAGGGAGAAAAAGTATTAATACATTTCCTCTATGAGAGTGACACCGGGACAGGCAAAAAAATTGTGCTTATCATGCACGGGCACCAAGAAAACATTAAGACGAAAAAAAGGTAAAGGTTAAGGACAAGGCAAATATTTGGGAATGATACAGAATAGGAAAAGGACAGGCTGAAAGAACAGTCGAAGTAATGAAGACCTAGAGACATAGCAGGATTAGGCCCTGAGATGATGCTAGATCCTCTTTTAAAAGGATGATATGCTATAGGCATTAGGAAAGACAGAATGAGGAAGAGAGTTCCATAGTCTGGAGGTGTATGGGAAGAGGCAGTGCTGCATCGACCAATCCGCAAGCTACAAATCTCAACCAGTACCGATTAGACGAGGCCACTTGGCGAGTGTTGCACTGTGGCCTCGGCAGTGGGGGAGGGATGCAACTCACCAACTCATCAGAGAAGCGATGGAAGTAGTAGTAATAGAAAAAAGAAAGGGATGATACCTTGAGACCTTAAGTATAGCATCCAGATTAAACGTGAAAGAAGGGTCACTGATGAGTCTGACTGCCTTAGATTCAACCCTATCCAGGAGATAAGTATAAGAAGCACACCAATGTGCAAGCAGTATTCTAAGCACGAACGGATTGGACTTTTATAGATTTTAAGTAACTGAAAAGAGGAAAAGTAATGACGAAAACAAAACAGAACACCCAATTATTTGGATGCAGGTGAAGAAATTTGTATTCTGTGATTCCTCCAATACTAGTTCTCCAATACTAGTTAGAGGTTATCTGGATTCGTAATATGTTAATAAAATAAAGATGGTAAATTTCGATTGCTTCGAAGACAATAAAGCTATCAGGAGGAGAAAAAGATAAAGAGATAGCCAGAAAATGTGTTATACAGGCATTAAATTTAACTTAATTTTGGGTGCCCCACTCAGATACCCTCTGCAATTCAGAGTTGAGAGTAGAAGAAAGAGTGATACGAGACTGATTACGAGAAGCAGATGAAGGTTGTGATGAGAATGGAGAGGAAAAATGAAAGGTAAAATCTTCTGTAAAGGCATGGAGAAGAGTGAAGGATGGGGACTGGAGAAGAGCAGAGGATGGGGACTGAATAAAGGTTGTTCATGAGGAGAAGGAACAGTGTAGGAGAAAAAAACAGAGCCAAGTGTAACACAACTGGTAATAGGGAATGAGGTAGATGTTGTGCAGTAAACAATCAGAGACATAAAACGGTCTGAAAGAAAACTGGAAATCATACACAAGAGGGAAAGCCATATGCAAGGATTTGGTCAACACTGTGTCAGACTTAGTCAAAAGCCTTAGAGATATCAAGGGCAATGACAAAGGATTCTCTATAGTTCCTCAGAGAAGATGATCATACATGAGTAAGATAGGACAGGATATCACCAGTGGATCCTGGCTTGCTGAAGTCGTACTGGTGATCATATATAAGTTAGTTAGATTCAAAATGTTTCAAGAAGTGAGTATGTTTCCAAGATGAAGGACAGATACTAGTTGATAGAATGAGGCAAAAAGGACAGCAAAGCCCGGGAGCCAGTTCATCTGCAAACTCCTTAAGGAACCTTGCGAGGATACTGTTCGGTCCGGATGCTTTATTCATCTTCAGAGAGTAAAGAAACAATAAGGGAAGGCACAGGGTTAGAGAGGGGTAATTTATGAAGAAGAAGTGCACTGGAATCACTTACGATAGAGTTGTCAAAAAATGAGAGCCAAAGAGCGTGATTTTATCAGTGAGAGAGCAAGTAGAGAACCATCTAAACGCATGAGAGTGGAAAATCTTGAGTTACAAAAGGTTTTGGAGAGGTCTTTGGCTAAGGATCATAAACATATATCAGTGGGAGAGGAGTGAAGGTCATCAACTTTCCTTCTTAAAAAGGGAGCTTTAGACTATATAGGAAGAAAACTTCCTCTGTCTCTTATATATACTTTCTAAGTTACCTTGCTTTGTCAATAAAAACTGGTGTTGCATGCAATCTTTTCCTAAGAGGTCTTAAGAGTATGTTCCACTCATCACTAGCAATACGAATTCAAATTAATCCGCCAACAATTAGAAAACCTCATGTATCCCGCATATGTAATCGAAATAAACAATTAACAAAGCAAATAAAGTATTTTATTCTGGGCCGGATGAACAGTCAGAAATAAACTTTGCAAATACGATTAAAATACCCTATTTAGAAAGTATTAAAATTCTTAGTTATCAGTTAGGCAGAAGTAATCCTTTTATATTTAATTATCCTAAAACAATTGGTTCTTCACTTATTAATGCGTATAAAAATAAAAAATACAAACTTTTAGAAGCAGGGATTTATAAAATTTATTGCAGTTCATGCAATAAATCTTACGTAGGTCAAACTGGTTGCTTGCTAGGCCAAAGAATATCCGAGCATAAAAGAGCATTGCGATATGGTGCTGAAAGTTCTACTTTATTTGCGCATATGCGAGATACTTTTCACCATATTAATTGGAGTGAGTCCTCATTGCTATATAAGAGTAACTGCTAATACAGGAGAAAGATCCTTGAAGCAGCCACTATAGAAAAATCAGAAACCTTAAATTGATCAAATGGACAGTGGAGATCTGACATTGTGGATGAAACAATATTAAAAGACCTCATTAAGAAGATTATGCCAAATGACCGTCCACCTGACCTTAGGTCTGAAGCTAATGCCATCGTGGATCTTCCAGGCAATCGTAGCTAGCATCTCCACACCCCCATATACTTTCTCCAGAGCTTTGTAAATATCGATTCATTTGTACCTGAAGAGGACTGTAGTCCAGTCGTAATATATAGTGCATCTTTGCTTCTCTTTTTGTTTTATTTATGGGCCTTTTTGGGCTTCAAACTGTGCTGTGATATAACAGTTTATTTTGTTGCTTATATATATATGTGTGTGTGTGTGTGTGTGTGTGTGTGTGTGTGTGTGTGGGGGGGGGGGGGCAGAGATGAGGATGTTGAGATGGATGTGTGGGGTGACAAGAAGCGACAAGATCAGAAACATGGTAATTAGAGGTACCTCAAAAGTGAGAAATATCAGCTAAGATACAAGAAAGTAGACTAAGGTGGTAGGGTCATGTCGTTAGAAGAGATGAACAGCATGTTGGGAGGAGGGTGATGGAAATGGATATACAGGGTAGGAGAGGGAGGGGGAGACCAAAGCGTAGGTGGATGAATTTCATCAATGACGACCTTAAATCTAAAGGTTTGTTGGGTGATGAGGTATGGGACAGGAACATATGGAGAACACTGGCCAGAAACATCGACCCCACTAAAAGTGGGAAAAGATGTAGACGAAGAAGAAGAAGAAATATATATATATATATATATATATATATATATATATATATATATATATATATATATATATATATATATATATATATATATATATATATATATATATATATTGCATTTTTATGAATGCATTTTATTGTTGCCTAATTGGAAGGCAAAAAGCGTTTTTTTTTTTTTTTTTGGCAATATACAACATCGGGATATACAAGTTACAACAGATATGTTTGAAATAAAAACAAAAGGCCCATTTCTCTAAGCATGTGCTTTGTAATAAAATATAGGCCCGATTTCTTAAACAGTGTAAACCTAGGATACCATATTGTTAGTTAGCTAGACACACAAATGGATTTCATAAACGCATCTGACGCGGTTCTGTGTATGGCTCGGATCCCGTACGCTAAGGAATACAAAAAAAAAAAATGTAATTTATGTTCGAGTGAAACAGGTTAAACTAATCTATAGATATGCAGGAAAGAAGAGAGAGAGAGAGAGAGAGAGAGAGAGAGAGAATTTACGCACTCTGCAAATATATACATATTTTGTTTTAAATTATTATTCCTCCAAACAGCAGGTATCAGTTATATGGTTGGTTAATACTGAGTCATTACAATACTCAAATATTTTACTCTTAACTTAATTTACTCTGTGAATGATTGATTTGTAAACAAAATAATAATAATAACTTTTACAAAAAAGCATGAATGTTATTTACAATTATTTCATGTAAACTAAAGAATAATATAAATGACAGTAACAATCATCATGCGTTACATAGAAATAAAATATATATAACGTTAAGTGAACATCTGAATATTGTATTAGAGGAAGTGCTTGCATGCACATGTCCCCATGGCAAAAAAAAAAATACTTTTAAGCTAAGTTTAAAGGCCCCCCCCCCCCTTATTCCATTTCGTGCGAGGTTTTTTTTTTTTTCCCAGACTATTTGGTAACTACTATACATTAGTACTTTTGGTAGGAAGCTATAATGGATATTATCTGACTTTGCGGATTGTGTTATTGTGAAATATGTTTGAGTGTGGGTGACCTAAGCAAGGCGGTGATGGGGGGAGGCAATGGTGATGGCCCTTTATCCCCAAGGACCCAAGAGGAGTGATCAAGGTATAGTGGATCGCAGAGTTTATCTTGGCATAAGAATCCAGAATTTTCTCCCTGTCTCTCCTCTCCGTCTCTGTATCCATAATGCATTGCTCAAGTACCGGGTCATTTTCATCCAGTGAGGTCAGTACTAAAATCTAACCATCTTATTTTTCATTGTTAAGGCTGCAGTTTGCGATAAGATCTCTGGCGATGAAATTAATACTTTTTATCTAGTTAAGGTAAGAATACAGGATATGATAATAATAATAATAATAATAATAATAATAATAAACTTTATTTCCATTTTACAATGGGTATTCGTCAGCCAGGACAAGCCCCAACCCCCCACTGTGATGTCCACCCACAGCAGTTCCTGCCAGTAAACAGCTTAAACTCTCGGTCTTGGACGGGGACCGATCTTTCGACCTCGTGAATGCGAAGCCAGCGCGTTACCACTGTACTAGCCAGCACATTAACTACATAATGTTAAACTAAATAAATATAATATATAAAACGTCCTGGTTTAATTACCCTTAACAGTGTATAATAATAATAATAATAATAATAATAATAATAATAATAATAATAAAAATAATAATAATAATAATAATAATAAGAATAATAATCTCTGATTCATATATATACAACACTCATCTTAATCTCTGTACACTTGTAATGGTAGAATTGCGTTTGATTTTACTAACATAATGCCGTCATACTTTTTATCTGTGTTATATAAAATGCTGCAAAAACAACCAGAAATCTGGATTTTTTTAAAATTTATTAATTATTCTCAACCGTCAAAGCTTGTATATCTTGAGAGAATAAAGATAATAACACCGGTAAAAATAACTAAATACACAAATACACGTACGTACAAAGTATACTGAATGATATGGTAAGTATTGGTGAATAAAAAAAAAAATAAAACTAACTTACGAGTCAGAGGTACGGGCATGGAGCAATAGTTCGTGAGATCAATTCTGCAAATCACAGTTAGGTTAAACACGTGCACACACACACACACACACACACACACACACACACACACACACACACAGAGCTTTTTATGTTTTGTAATCTTTTCTTGATATAATTTTTTCATAAACTAAAATCTTATCTAAAGAAATGAGGAAAGAAATTATATCTTCACTATAATATTATAGTATTGAGTGAATGTGTGCTTTGACTAGGCCATCCCCCTAACAAAAGGACTGCAGACATTTCTGTATATATAAGAGATGATACGGAAAGGCACCGCGTTAGCTCAGTGATAGAGCGCGCATGTCGGGAAGTGACAAGCCTGATTAATGCGGGTTCGATCCCGTCATGGAGGGCTGGGAAGGGCATCTTGCCTTAATCCCCCAGCCCCAGCCTGTCTGTGCCCAACCCTTTTTGAATGGCTACTGATTGCTACATATGAAAAGCCCCAACCCCCCCAAAAAAAAATCGATGGTACGAAATAATGAGTGTACCATCTATAGTGCCTTGTGCCTGCCTACTCAGCAGCCATATTGATTATACCCTTGTAAATAGATACACCGATTTATGAGTCACAATTATTCTCCATTCGAATGGAGGTGGGCAAAGACATGTTAGAGCTGAGGGATGAAGGTGGAATGCCCTTCATAACGGCCCGCAGTGGTAACGAACTCGGGTCTGTCGAGTAACGACTCGCGCACTCTACCACTGCGCTATTGCGACCCCAGTAACACCACTATAAATAATAGATAATTGATAGTATCCAAGCTTATATATATATATATATATATATATATATATATATATATATATATATATATATATATATATATATATAACTCTCCTCATATAATAAAAATATAAATAATCAGGTAAATAGATAAGTGTATAAATAAATACCTGCAATAGGTTACCCAAAGATCCGAATATGATTAATACTATATATTACATACGAAGGAATTTTGGTTCATATAATAATAATAATAATAATAATAATAATAATAATAATAATAATAATAATAATAATAATAATAATAAATTATTATTATTAAAATAATAATAATAATTATTATAATTAATAATAATAATAATATTATTATTGTTATTACTATTATCATTATTATTATTAGGGGTGAGATGAAGGGGGGGGAGCCAAATGCATTTTTATTTTAACTTTATAACTTTTCATACCATCGGGATATAATCAAAAATTCTGTTGCAGGAGAAAATAACCGTAAGTAGCAAAAGACACAAAACTTAATATATAATACGATATCCAAAACCTGAACACATAAAGTATACCACTTTAAATAGCAACAAATAGTCTATTCAAAACTATGATATGCAATAAATATGTAGACATGAAGGAAACATTAAAAGAAAAAGGAATGAAACAGATGAGAGATTATCCGGAGAAGGCTCTTGGGTGCCTTTGTTTAATAAACATAGAGTCACCTATTAATAAGTTCAAAACATTTTGGAAAAATTTTTCCTTTTAATATGTAATTTTTTCCCTTTTTATAATATGTATATTTTTTTTCATAATGCACATTGTTTTATTTCTATAATGCATATTTTTTTACCTTTTAATATGTTTATTTTTTTTTACCTTTTTATAACATGTATATTTTTTTCTCTTTTTTTTCATAGCAAGGAAGTTGAGATCAAGTACAAAGAACGACTCTGGGGGGAGTCGGTATCTATACCTGATCCCAAAGTTATTCTCGTGCGATACGAATGGAGAAGGGTTATGTACAAGCGTGTGTGCATGTGTCGGGTGGGTGTACGTGTCATCGCAATCATAGCACCTGCAAAAAATTGCAAAAAAAAACACATTCATACCACCTGCAAAAAAAATGCAGAAAAAGACATTCACACAAACACATACGCACACACAAACGAGAGCACATAACTCCCCCCCCCCTTAGTATAACACTAGAAAACACTCCCAGTCACAGAATACAAGAGTTCAGTATCCTTTAGTAATGTAACATGAGTTTGATTCCGTTTCGTCATTTTCGCAATAAGCAACAACTCTTCTTCTTCCTTTGATGCTCCACTACCCTAGGGTACCATCCTCCATCTATCTTCACCTCACATAAGAACTTCATACACGGGACTGGAACTACTAATGCTGGCTTCTCTCTTAAATGTACGCTTGACCTCCACCCATCGGGGTGCGCCGCCAAAACCTTGAGTGTCTGCCACCACCCAAGGCTCCGACGACGCATTCTCGACGAACTCAAATCCTGGAGTGGCTACAACGCCACCCTCGGCTTTGAATTGGACGAGATTCCGAAGGATGAAAATCTCACATACATTTCTAACATTCTTCAGCACTCATCACCCAAGCATTTAGATGACAGGTGCGTAACTTCTAAGATTCCTCCGTTGTATTTTCATTTGCTTTCGCCGAATAACTGGGTTGATGGGAACCATTTTTTTTTTTTTTAATTTTGGCTACTTTTCCTTCGACTTTTGAAATCGGATTTTCAGTTTCGTTTTCTTTTCCTTCATTGACATCTTTTTCTCTCTGTTCTATTTCTACATTTTCTTCACTTTTTCCCTGGTCTTTCCCATCGTCATTTTGATGACTATCTTTGGTTGCTCCAGTCTCGCTTCCATTTCCTTCTACAGCTTTCCCCTGACACATCTTGACTTTCTCTAGAATTTTATCTTTCTGTGTCTTGGTTTTTCTCGTTAGTTTCTCTAGAGCAGTGGTTCCCAATCTGTGGTCCGCAGACCCCTGGTGGTCCGCAAAGGTAGTACTGGGGGTCCGTGAACTGAATTGAAATTTTCATATATATATATATATATATATATATATATATATATATATATATATATATATATATATATATATATATATATATATATTTGTGTGTGTGTGTGTGTGTGAATAAAATAATAATGCAGTTATACAAAGGCAACGTAACGTACCCATGCTCTCATAAATATGGCAATATTAAAAATAAACGTTTTTTGATTATATAATTTATTCATTTTTCTTTTCTTTCTCTCTTTAGTTTTTATGCATTTAACACTGTACATGAAAGTGACATGTCGGATGTCATGCAATCACAGTACAGTAGGACCGAAGCATTTATACGTGTGAGATTGCCAACCTGTCATGTATTGAACACATACAGTCGGACCGTGGCGTGCGAGCTCAGTCTGAGCTGAAGTTCTGAACACTGATTGCTGCAACTTCGCTCTTCCTTCACCGTGTTCACGTTTTGAACCGACAGTTGCATCTAAACGTTAATGCAACTTGAGCAGTCCGTAGTCAGTGCGTCTGTGTTTGATTCCCGAACCTTAATATTTAGTTGTATTAACTACATCACTGACTATTTATTGTAAATATCTGATCGTATGATGGATCGGTGGTTAAAAACCGGAAGCACGTTAAAACGAGACAGTAGTGACATAGAAGGTGAAAGTGCAACAAGCTCAAGTGAAAAGACACTGACTCATCAGTCGAAACGCAAAAACCGTAAATACTGTGATGAATACATATCCTTTGGATTTATATGTAGAGGCAGTGAAGGTGAACAGAAACCACAATGTGTTCTCTGTTATGAAATATTGTCCAATGAAAGTATGAAGCCAGCCAAACTTCGCCGGCATTTTGAAACTAAGCATAAGGAGCATACTAACAAACCTGTTGAATATTTTCAAAGAAGACGGGAAGAACTGCTTTCAAGACAAAATATTATAGAAAAAATAGCAACCGGGGGTGATAATAAGAATGCTGTGTGTGCTTCGTATGATGTTTCTCTTTTAATAGCAAATAGTGGAAAACTACACACAATAGCAGAGGAACTAATTCTGCCTGCTGCCAAAGCAATGGCCTCTAGGATGCATGGAGACAAAGTATCAAAGAGTTTTGATCTAATTTCATTGTCAAACACCACTGTCAAGCGGCGAATAGAAGACATGTCTGACAGTGTTAAAAATCAACTAGTGAAGAGTGTTCAAAAGTCCGTATTATTCTTTACAATTAGATGAAAGTACAGATGTTGCTAACAGTGCTGATTTACTTGCATTCATACGATATGAATTTGACGGTACAACTAAGGAAGATTTTCTCTTTTGCCAGTCATTGCCAACACACACAACTGGTGAGTCTATTTTTAATAGTTTGAATGATTTTTTAATAGCTAATGAAATTGGATGGTCAAAGTGTGTAGGAGTCAGTACTGATGGGGCTCCCGCAATGACGGGAAAGTACAAAGGACTCAAGGCAAAAATCCAAGCTATAATACCAAATGTCAAGTGGACTCATTGCTACATACATAGAGAATCGTTGGCAGCAAAGAAAATGCCAGAAAAACTGAAGATGACTCTAGATGAAGTAGTGAAAGTAGTTAACTTCATAAAAGCTCAGCCCTTAAATTCTAGTATTTTTAGTGTTCTTTGTGAGGAGATGGGTAGCACTCATGAACAACTGCTCTTGCATTCTCAAGTGCGGTGGCTGTCCCGCGGTAAAGTACTTACCCACATATTTGAGTTGCGTGATGAAATAAGACTATTTCTTCATGATAAATCATTTCATAGGAGAGAATGGTTTAATAAATTTTCGTGGCTAGCTATTGTGGCATACATGTCTGACATCTTTACTTATTTGAATGACCTAAATTTGAGCCTACAAGGGAGATCCATAACTAGTTTTAAAGTTGAAGCTAAAGTGGAAGCCTTGATCAAGAAATTAGAATTGTGGTCTGAACGTCTGCATAGTGGTGTGTTTGAATCCTTTCCAACACTTTATGACTTTCTTGGAACTTCTGAAGAAAATATTTCTGAAGAAATAAGAAGCCTTTTTATTCAGCATTTGCAAGGTTTAAAGATCAGTTTTAGGGATTATTTTCCTCCTCATGATGGTAATAACAAGTGGATTAGGGATCCTTTTCATGTAAATGTAAAAGATGTAAAAGAATTAATATCAAAAGAAGAAAATAGTCTTGTTGAACATTCATGTGACACTTCACTAAGATCACGTTTCAGCCGTTACAATTTATCAGACTTTTGGTTACTATTGAAAAATGAGTACCCAGAAGTGGCAACCAAGGCCCTGAAATATCTAATGCCATTCCCTACTACGTATTTATGCGAGCAGGTTTTCTCACAGCTCATTTACATAAAATCAAGATACAGAAATTGGATGAATGTGGAACCTGATCTTCGCTTAAAACTGTCTGCCATTCAACCTGAAATTGAAAACATAGTAGCAGCAAAACAGTATCACCCATCCCATTAATGAGATTAAGATAAAGTTTTTTTTTTCTGCTCTGTTCTGTTCTGTATTTCTTTCTTTATATTTTTTATATATTTTCCCATTTTTTCATTTACATATGTCTTTCTGCAGAAATTAATCTAGTTTTCTGATAAGAGGAGTTTGTTGCTAGTTTATTAAAGCAGCATGTTCAGTTGACAGACGTTTCAATATCCTGGGGTCCGGGGAAAAAATAATTTAAATAAGGGGTCCTTGGTAGTGAAAAGTTTGGGAACCACTGCTCTAGAGCGATCTTCACTTGCAGGACCTTTCTCGGTGGGTCGGGTCTGACCTGGTCAGCTTCATCGTAGCATCTGCATTGGAGCTGCTCTTCAATCTCTTTCTCATTCTCTACGATGGGCTCAACCAAGTCTTTTTCTCTCCCCTCTTCTTCTTCTTCTTCGTAAGGAGGAATATATTCTATAGGATAAACAATATAATCCTTGGGAAGACAGTGTTTAAGTGCTTTGATCCTTCTTTTCATGGCAAACTTGCTCAGAAGTGCCACCAAACAGATGGAAGATAAAGTAATCAGACAGTAAAGAACCGTCGTTTGACTTATTCTCTTTTCACTACGTTTCTTCAGGACTTCGGTCATGGTCTCGGATCGAACTGTGACTTTTTCATAGTTTTGAGAGAGTTTGCTTGCCACACGGTCTCCGAAGTCGACCATCTTCTTCACTGGAGAATGATCTTCAACCTGAGCCAGGAGACTTCCTTGCTGAACTTCTGGTTCTTCGTACTTGTGGAGCCATTCCAGATTCATCTGCGCCAGGAAGACATGAGCTTGTCTTCAGACGAAATGCTGGTTTCGGAAGTCTTCAAGTTTAAGTAAATCTTCTTCAAATTGAATCCTTCGAGTAGAAACTTGTTTGTAGAGTAGTCCAAAAGGGACCAAGAAAGTTGCGACAAGAGCCAAGAGAACGACTAGTAGTAGTTTATTGACAAACAAGATATTTTTTTTTTTACAATACAATGAAATACAAAGACAATAAAAACAAATAATAAAAAACATGAAGATACCAACAATATCACCAATTATTTGTCCATTAAAAAAAATACAATATTAACTTGATACGAGTTACCTCATACACCATTATTTAATATTACATTCAACATCCTGAAAATAATTTCAAAATCCCATTAACATATTTACATAAATCTACTAAATGATTATAAGCTTCACGAATATGTTGTGATAAAGGGCACTCCAGCAAAATGTGACATTCATCTTGTACTAGAATATTATTACAATTACAGACTCTAGCCTCTCTGGGTAACTTACACCACCCTCCTATTTCTATCTTTAAGTTGTGATACATTAATCTCAATCTGGTAAAAGATAAAAACCGTGACCATATCCCCCCTGGTAAGTCTAATTCCCTCAGCTTCTCCTCATAACTGAGATTGCGTATTTCTGACACTAGTTTCGTGGCATGTCTCTGAACATTTTCCAGCTTAACTATGTAATTTTCCAAGTGTGGATTCCACACTTGGAAAAAGAAGAAGAAGAAGAAGAAGAAGAAAGAGGAGGAGGAAGAGGAGGAGGAGGAGGAGGAGGAGGAGGAGGAGGAGGAGGAGGAGGAGGAAAAAGAAGAAGAGGAGGAGGACCTCAACTTCCAGAAGTATATCTTATGCACATCAAGACCGGAGTTAAGCTCAGATCGGTAATTAAAAAACTTACTAGCACTGTCTGGCTTAGAGCGTATCTGTTGTTTTAGTTGCTCAATCGTAAATCCATTCATTTCACCTTCCAAACAACGTGACAGCATTCTAAAACCTGGTGTATTCTCTCGCCTGCATAGGTCAAATACCAAATGAAATGGTTCATCATGATTTATGTTATCAAATCTTGACCTTAAAAATGTTTTTCTTTTCTTAATGATTTCATTATGACAGGTGTTTATTCCCACTTCAACCAAACATAAGGAAGATGGAGTAGTGCTTCTTACACCCAACAGACACTTGACAAATTTATCATATAATTGTTCTATATATTTTACATTAGATGTTAACCAACTCTCCAAACTATACAGCAGAGAAGCAGTAAGGGCAGCATTGAAAACTTTCATCTTACACTGAAAAGGCATAGTAGCTTTTGCAGCACAAGACACAGCAAACTTATTAAATGATGGAGTAGTGTAAATTACATGAAGTGCTAGTACTGACTCCATAGTTCCCAAGTCTGTAAACTATGCCCCCAAATATAGATATTTAGGACAATACTGGATAACTAAGGTATCCATGATGAGACAATACTGGATAACTAAGGTATCCATGATGAAAGGTTTCCTATCTTTTTCATTACCATTTACCACAAAAAACTTAGTCTTTTTTTCATTAATAACCATGCCATATTCAGAGCAGTATTCAGATAAGATCATAAGTTTCCTATAGCACATAATTCGAGACGTCGCCAAGATGACTGTGTCATCCATCAGCAATTGAGCTTGTAACATTCCCAAGTATCCATCGTCTCCTATCCTTTCTTTAATCATTTTAATCATTTTATCAATGTACATGATAAATAAGAGACAGCTAGTTGGTGCCCCTTGCCTTACCCCAATATAAGATGATATTATTGCTGACATAAGAATATTTTTTGTACATTCATATATTCCATATATTGCCAAAAGCATCTTTCTACCACATCCCATTGACTTCAGATGTTTAATCATCCTATCACGAGGCACTCGGTCGTAAGCCTTACTAAAATCTACGAATAAACAATATAATTTCTTCTTTTTCCAAAGTGCATAATCAATCAATAAGCGAAGAGATACAATATGTTCAATACAGCCCCTATTTTCTTGACCCCCAGCCTGACATTTATCGAGTGAACACCATAAATTTAACCTAACCAAGAGATGTATATCATAAAGTTTAGCTAAAGTATTCATGATACTAATACCACGGTAATTTCCGCAGTCAAATCTGTCGCCACTCTTGAATAAAGTAATTAGTTTACTATAGCACCAAGAAGCAGGATAACCAGCATAATAAAATACTAAATTAGATACTGTCAGAAAAAATATTAGCCATGTTACAGGTAAAGATGAAAACAGAAAGGAGCAAATCCCGATATAACTCTTGTTTTATCTTTAGTTTATATGATGCTATCTCTAATTCCCTATATGTAAAGGGGTCATATAACAAGGGAAAATACAGTGCTGAGTCCACATCTACATCATCATGAACAACTTCTACTGTCGGGTTCAACAAGTTTTCAAAATGCGTTTTAAATTGTGAATCATCTGGCCCCTCAGTTGTTTCATCTGATGGTTCACCCTTCCAGTTAACAGAGCGCCAAATTAACCTAGAGTTATCCCTCTCTAACAGTCTTTTCCATCTTGGTTGTCCCTGCTCCCATAAATTAAGACCCTCATTAGGACTGTTTAGGTTAGCTTTTGCCACAGAGTTTATTATTACAAGCATTGTCCACTACCAAAGAAACATTCACGTCTTCATGACCATTAATATCAGGAGGAGGAAACTCCTCTAAAGCCCCCCTAAATTCAGTCAAAGTTACATTCCTATAAGATGGTCCAGTACTAGCCTAATAATGGTCCACTGGAGGTATATAAGACTGACCAAGCATTTGAGATCTCTCTAAAAGATCTGATCCCGATATATAACTATAAGATGCAAAATTGAACGGGAGACTCAAAGGAGCATGGTCTGATCCAGCAATTTCGCGATGGACATACAATTCTTGTATTAAATTTACAATTTCTGGTTTTATAAGACACAAATCAAATTCTGACTTCTAAACAGACCCTTGTCTATACGACAAATCACAACCTAATATCTTTTTCCCCGTATTCAAGTGATTGCCTATCACCAGACCGGTACTTTTACATATTTCGATTAAGTGTCGTCCAAGACTATATAAGGTAAAGTCTTTCTTTCCGCTATACTTATAAGCAGCATTGTCACAGCTAGTAATGGTAGGTTTGGCTACACAAGAATTAAAATTCATAGTCTGAAAATACACACGACCTAGGAGACCTACATCGAATGATAAAGAGTCTTGCAGATAAGTGAAGAATTTTGGAAGCAGATGCTGAAGAGGTGAAAGCCTTACAACACAAGGTGGGTTTGCTAGAATCAGACACTGTCCTACTTAAAAGAGATATTTCTAGGTTGAAACTGCTATTAGAAACATCTCCACCTCTCAGTTCAGTGCTGTCACCTAACAACGATGATGTCCCTTCTATCAACAACCCTCAGGTTTTGCAAACTAGGTTTTCTGTCTCTACTCACAATTCCTTCAGAACACTGAAAGACGAATGTGACAGTGGTAGCAGAGAAGAGGAGGATCCAGATAAAAGTGATAGTCAACAAGACAAACTGAATACACCATCTGGCATAAATAACCAACTCAGTAACAGGTTACAAAATAGAGAAGAAACAACAGTGCCCTTCCCCACTACTCCCAACAACACAACAACAGGCACTAACCAGAACAAGATTCTTCCAAGCACAAACAACCAACCTGGTAAAGGGTTACAAAACAGCGAGAAGATATGGAGCCCATCTCCACTACTCCTAAGAACACAGCAACTGTCACTAACCAGGACAACCAGATTACACCTTCCAGCACAAATAACCAACCCAGCAATAGGCTGCAAAACAATGAAGAAAACAGAAAAGACAAAATAGAGCAGTCTCTAATCTAAACATTCCATCGAAGTCCTCTCCCCCACAGCCACAGTTACCCAATAATGCAAGTGCAAGGGTTACAGCTCAAATATATATTCGCATTCCTGGCAACACCTTTGAGAGAGATACGTAATATATTGACAAATCAAGGCATTCCCTCTGAAGAAGTCTTGATTAAGGAGCTTTCTCGCAAACCAAATTGGGTCTCCTTCGCAATAACGATATCAAAAGGATTGGAATATGTGGCTTACAAAGTGAATCAATGGACTACAGGCACAATTGTCCAGCCATTTCGCGGGGGCAAACAATGGACACAACCTGGGTTATCTACAAAATATCCCAAACTACAGTCATACCAAAATAAACAGCAAAGAGCTTATGAAACGATCCGCTATCCACGAGACTACAAAAGAGACACAATACAAACCTCTCTTATCGCCATCCACGCACAAGAGACTTCCCCTAGAGAGATGGCTCTTACAACCCTAGACACTCACCTAGGCATACAAACTTTGGGAAGGTCTGATCATACCATGGCACGTACACAAATCAGCGTTACCCATCCAACGGCAGGTACACATACAAGGATCCAAGGGCTACCCAAGATCACACTACAATGATGAATTCCCAGCAGAATCACACAGTTGAAACACATCATGAACAATTCCAAGAACAAACTACAACTATGACTATGGATACCACCCTGATGAAATATGGTAAGAATGTAACATTAGTTCGTGTGAACGCTCATTCCCTTCTCGCACATTTTGAGGAAATAATAATGCTAACAAAAGACTACAACAGATATCCTCTGAATAAGTGAAACTTGGCTTCCTCCAACAACTGAAAATAAATATGTGAATATCCCAGACTTTAAAATACTTCACAATGACCATGGCCGAGGGGGTGGGGTCTGTATTTATGTTAGCAATTATCTTAGTGCATCAGATATAACCACAGGTCTAGAAAAAACTGAAGAGCTCGAAAATTTATGGATCACTGTGCAGTATCAGAAACTTCCATCTTTCATTGTAGGGTGTGTTCACCCACCTACCAGTTCATTCAGTCATCTGCTAGAAACATTCAGAAATATCTGGGTGCACCATAAAGCCATATATATATATATATACTTGGTGACTTTAATGATGACTTGCTCTCAGTAGATAACAAAATGAAAAGGGTGATCAACACTGTGAAGTTAACACAAATAGTGACAAAACCGACCCGCATAACCCCTAATTCTAGGACTCTAATAGATCTGATAATAACAAATAAAGTGGAAAGTATACCCTGTTGGGACGTAGTTCCCTCCAATTGCAGACCACGAGCTGAACATTGCTATGCTAAACATAAACAAGCCCAAAAGGAAGCCTCTCTTCAAGACATGCCAGTGTCAAAAAAATTACTCCCCTGATATCTTTTGTGAAACATTAATCAACAACACAAATGCACTTAATAGAATTAAAAACAGAAAACGTCGATTTGCAGGTTGAGATTCTAACAAAAGTCTTCCGTGAATGCTTAGATAGTTGTGCACCCATTGTAACAAGAAAAATAACCTGCCCCTCAGCCCCCTGGCTAACTAATGACATCAAAGAGACAAAGCAAATCAGAAATCAAATACAAAAAGAGCTAAAAATTAATAGATATGATATGACTCTCCGAGAACGTTATAAAACAGAAAAGAAACGTGTCAGATCTCTCATCAATGTAAATAAAAAAGACTTTTACAAAAAACAATTTAATGACTCTAGACATGATACAGCAGCAACATGGAAAGTGATAAGAAGCATGATACCAAATGAAAGGACTACCTCAGAAAGTTATGAAAATATTACGGAGTTGAAAGACAAAGCGGAAACTTTAATAACTATTTTGCTAATGTTGGCAAAAATACATATGAGAAAACACAAGTAAACATCAACTCAGTGAACATGAGTAATTGCTTAAAGGACAATTCTTCCAATGTAAACACAAGAGAGTACTTCAAGATAAATCCTATCGATTGTGCTACCCTAATTCTTACCATAAAGAGCCTAAGAAACTCTGGCTCTTACGGTCCAGATGGTATACCATTTCAGTTCATCAAAGATGCTCTACCCATGATTGAATCTTATATTCTAACTATTATGAACACTTCCATTGTTACTAAAAAGCTTCCTGACTCTTGGAAAAAATCACATGTAATACCTATGCATAAAATGGGGGACAGAGAAGATGTGACAAACTATAGTCCCATTTCCCAGCTACCCATTTTTTCTAAAATATTAGAAAAAATTGTTGCATGCCAACTTATGTCATATTTAGAATCAAATAGACTATCATCTATTAACCAACAGGGATTCAGACCAAAACTTTCGACGGAAACTGCACTGCTCAAAGTTACGAACAGTATCTACAATAATATAGATTTTAAAAAATATATCTCTGATTGTTTTATTAGACATATCAAAAGCCTTCGACAGTGTAAACCATGAAATTCTTATACGTAAATGTACTAACCAAAATATTGATCCGAGCTGGTTTAGAGAGTATCTATCTAATCGCAAACAGTCTATATGTCTTAACAACATTATCTCTATGCCAAAAAATGCATCACTTGGTGTTCCAAAGGGATCAGTACTTAGTCCTATCCTCTTCTCCATTTACGTAAATGATCTATCTTCTTTCATTTCTGACTGTCTAGTCATAAAATAAGCAGATGACACTCAACTACTCCTTAGTGGTGATATTAATAATCTCCCAGAGCTAACCTTAAGAGCAAAAACCACTTTGTCAAAAATTAAAACCTATTTTCAAGAAATTGGGCTGTTAATTAATGAAAGTAAAACACAATGCATGTTTATTGGTTCAAGGTTCCATATAGCACAAATTCCAGATAACACAACACTTAATTTTTGCGACAGTAATATTACACCTAGCAAAACAGTCAAAAACCTAGAAATTCACTTTGATAACCACATGTTGTTTGATTCCCATATAGATCTTCTTCTTCTTCCTCTATTTGCGTTCCCATTTTCATATGGGGTCGCATCTCTTCACTAGTCGTCTCCACTGGTTCCGGTCCATCACTTGCTCCTCCTCCAGCTGTCTCTCTCTGAGATCCTCCTTCAGTCGGTCCTTCCACCGTAGTTTAGGTCTTCCTCGTCTACGTCTGCCCTGCACGTCCATCTCCATCACTCTCACACCCACGTAGTCTTCTTCTCTCCTCTTCACATGACCGAACCACTGTAATCTCCTCTCCTGCGCTTTCGCCGACACCTCCACCACCTTCACTGTACCTTTGATCCGGTCATTTCGTATCCTGTCCTCCCTCGTCACCCCATACATCCACCTCAGCATTCTCATTTCTGCGACATCTATCTTCCTTTCTTGAACCTTTTTCACCGGCCATGTCTCCGCTCCGTACAGCAACGCTGGTCTCACAACTGACTTGTACACTTTTGCTTTCACTCTAGCACTGATTTTCTTGTCACATAGCACCCCTGATGTTCTCTTCCAGCTGTTCCACGCTACCTGGATCCTATGATCAATCTCTCTCTCTAGGTCTCCATCCTTCGTTACGTAGGAGCCGAGGTATTTGAAGGCATCCGCCTTTGGGAGCTTGTGGTCTTGCATGAACATGTCGCCTCCTTGTGTCACATTGCAAATAAATGTTGTTGAATCTCTAGCCCTCAGTCACATTAATTACTGCACAACTGTTTGGGGAGCTACCACTAAGACTCAGATAAACAGAATACAGAAGCTTATTAATTTTGCAGCTCGAGTTGCTCTGGGAGGAATAAGAAAACATGACCACATCACACCAGCTCTCAATAAACTTTGGTGGCTGTGGGCAGAAAACAAGGTCTCTTATGCTATTTATGTTTTTGTATACAAAATTTTGGACCATCATTATTCTAGCTGGCTATTTGATTTAAAAACAGTCAGGGATATAAGGGGAACCAACACAAGACAGAGCAGTGAGCTCTTTATTCAGAGGACAAACACAGAAGCAGGCTCAAAGATGATCACTATTAAAGGGCCAACACTCTGGAACATTATTCCAGAGCATCTTAAAAATGCATCCTCCTTCACAGCTTTCAAAGGCAAACTATATAGTTTTCTTCTGGACAAATAGTTGCTGCTCACACATACACTAAACTTAATGATTTAATGCAATTTCCCTTAACACTAACCTCTCTATATGTAAACTGATATCGACTTCTCTGTTCTCTTGGTTAAGAACTAATTATTCTCATTGAAAGGAAAACAAATATGGTAATGATGCCAAATATAACGATACTGTATCTAGCGTTATTATTACTATATTATTAACATTATTGTTAACATTTTTATTACATCATTATTTTCTATAAAAGCTACATTTAACGGTATGTATTATCCTCTTACTTATAAGTTCAATTACATGTCTACTTATGAGTTACTTATATTTTTAGAAGAATAACCATTGTACAAAAATGGAAATAAATGTTTGTTTGTTTGTTCTTCGTCTACATCTTTTCCAACAGGTCCACCAATTCTCGTCCCTGCCCAATCATCGTCCCCACAGTAAGAGTGCCCACCCGCAGCACCTCATCTGACACTCTCCCTCGAGCTTGCCTCTTTAACCCAGCCCACCCATGACTGGGTAGCCCTTGCTGTCTTTCTAGAGGGGTCAGGCGAAGCTCCACCGCGTTGCCTAAGGGGAACACCCTAGTATGGTGACTATTCTTGTTAACTGTACTGGCCATATTTTGGTTTTGGCAAAATTTTTATGGCCGGATCCCTTACCTGCCGCCAACCCTCCCCATTTACCCGGACTTGGGACCGGCACCAAGTTGAGGCTGGCTTGCCCCCCTTAGTGGCTGGGTTCTTTATAAAATCTCCTATTACAACTATTCTAGAATGCTCCATTATTTTAGCAACCAAATTACCAAAGAATGATGGTTCATAATAAGGTGAATCTTGTGGGGGAATATATATTCCTCCAATAATCAAAGATGCAAAGCAAAATAACTCAAGCCAGATCTGTCCCTCCATATTCATAGCAACATTCTTTACATATTTCAGAATTGAACATTTTATAAGTAGTGCAACTCCCCCCCCCTTTTCTCATTTACTTTAGATGGATTCTGATACACTTTAAATCCAGGAACACTAAAACAATAACTGGTTTTGGTTTCTAACAACCATACAATGTGAAAATTTAAAACAAAAGACAAAATATCCTCATTTTGCAGATTATCCCCCACACATGCAACATTCCATGCACAAACCTGCAATCTATTCAAACAACTATCCAACTGTGACCTCCTTAGAAAAAATTGGGTGCATATCTATCAATCACTAGCCTATCTCGTAGAAGTACCTGTTGTTTAGCATCATACACAAGATTTGTTCCTTGATTCTCTGGTTTTTCCTTTTCCTCTTTTTCTCTCCTGCGCAATCTTCTAATTTCTCTTCTAACAGCCGGGTGGACATCTTTCCTCACGTAAACTGAGTCAAATGGAGGTCCTGCATGCTTAAGATTTCTGGCCTTTTCAACAATGGCATTCCTTATCTGGTTATTCTCTACTATCACCAGGATAGGCCTTTTCCTGTTTGCCGTTTGTTGTCCAAGCTTCTTCAGTTCCTAATCATTCACGTCGAATCTCTCTGTGTCGCCAGTAGCCTCCACCACAGCCTTTTCTTTATCTACAACCCCAGATATAATAAACTTCTTCTGTCTCTCTCTCGCAGCAAACGATTCAAGAAACTTCTGCTGTTGATGAATTATTCTAAATGCCTGATCAACTTGCCCTCTAAGTACTGCTCCCTCTTGCTTGACACACACTGTCATTTTTAACAGCGAAAGAGCACTTGATGTTATGTATATCCAGGTTGCTGCCGGATCACGTGATCTCACTTAAGTTGCCAACTATGATTTATTACCTATATTTACACTGACTTACATACAACGTAAAAGCTTCTATTTTAAGTCACTCGTATAATCAAAAGTGAGAATAAAACACTAAATAACGAGAAAGCATGAGATAAATAAGAAAAAAATAATCTATGCTATGAAAATTTCAACTTAAAAAAAAAAGTACAGAAAGTGAAAATGGCAAAGGTAAACTGTTCCCAGATAGCTTTTTCTAATAAATATTTCACAATGTGTCATTTCTGCATATTTTTGAGCAACCCAAGTTGTCCATCCAGTTGGGGTCATTTTTTCTTGATCTGAATTGTTTCATGAGAATATAGTCTTCCTGACTATCTTTTATATTCTTCATCCATATTTATATTAACTGACGGACTGGTATTATTACCTGTGAGAGAATTTACTGTTTTAATCTCATCTTGTGCTAATCCTTGACTGTAGTACCCCCTTCATGGTCTAATCTGCTACCTGCGATCTGACCTGCTGGATCAACTGCCCTACTCTGTAAAACGTGCCGAATTTTTTTTTTATCATATCTCACTGCCCTCTTGTGTTCAGAGACTCTCTGGGCTAGAGAACGACCTGTCTGTCCTATGTACACTTTACTGCAATCATTACAGTTGATTTGATATACTCCCGCATTACCTTTTTTTTTTTCTTTTGGCTGACGTTAACTAATTCCTTTCTTAGGGTGATGGGATAAAAAAGTGAGAGGAGACTGTTTGCCTAAACTACCCATTTCAAATCTCTCACTATAACCTGTATTCTCATTTCCGTTCCAAAGGTGGGATCTGTGCCAACTGCAACACTAACACTCGTATTGCAAGTCTCTTGGACCTTGAATCTCGTGGCTTTGATGTACTCTGGCTGTAAATATATCTCTGCACTACCCCTATATATATATATATATATATATATATATATATATATATATATATTATATATATATATATATATATATATATATATATATATATATATATATATATATATATATTTAGATTTTTCTTTTCCCTACTGCCCTCCTAACTCCACTGACTTTGTGTTCTTCTTTGAATATCTGTCTACTTGCCATGGGTCCTTGCTATCTTTCAACCACATGTTGAAGTACTCTATATTGGTGACTTCAATAGACATCACATTGAATGGCTTCATTTTTCTCACACTGATGTGGGAGGAAGTAGCCCCTTGCTTTCTCTATTACTCATGATTCGTAGCAAATTATCAAATATCCTACTTACGTTTCCAATTGCCATGGACATGCGTCTAACACTCTTGACGTATTTTTTTTTTTTTTACTTCTTATCCTTCAAGGTACTCATATTCTGTGTTTTCCACTCTTGGTATATCTGACCACTCTATGATTGCAGTCCTTACCATTTTCACTCTAAAAGTTGCTGAGATCATAATTTCAGGAATGAAGGCGTTCATCCCTTCTTCTATGAAAGCTTTTTTCTCCCTAAACCTTAGTTTGACCGTGTCTTCTCCATGGCTATTCAGGCCAGGGATTGGGCATACCCGTCATACCAAGCCTCTCCTGATTAATCTTACTCTGCTTTTATTACAGGTAGGAATTGCTGTGCTTCTCAGATCTGAAGGTCTGGGGAAGCATGGCTAGGCTGCTGGGTTTAAGAGAGGAGGAAGTTAGGAAGGGATGTACCCAAGTGCTTTTCCACAGACGAAAGACTGGAGTTCAGACCACGAATGTAGAAAGTAAAAAGTGAAAAAATCAGATCTATCAGGAGGTGCAAGATTAAGGGCAGAACCATTATTAACACCAAGTATGTCTACCCTCAAGTCAATAGTGGAGTCAACAAGATCCCCGGAGATTCTTAGCATCACACACTATGCCGGATACTGGGGGCCATAAGCTGTGGATATGCCATAAGTATAGGATAAATAAGGAAAAAAGAGTGCAAAAAGAAACAGAGCTGGGGAGTGCTGTGACTTGCCAAATGCAATGGGTTAGTAAGAGACGTGTATCGAATACAACAGAATATTCGGTGTAGATGAAAGCATAAGGAAAAAATAAAAAATAAAAAAGAATCACATGTAATAAGACACAGCGATTTTGCAAACTAAAATTAATCAAGAGACACCCAATGAAGCCTGTTGAATCTTTATGTCATTCCGTTGGGGGGGGGGGTTTAACGTAATTTGCCAAGGATTCTTCAGCATGATGATCTTGGATGTATAAAAGGGAAACGGATGGGCTCTAAAGTAATCACAGAACGAAGAAAGAAAGAACCCAACAAAAGAACACAGAAAGTGTAACCTTTGTATGATGGTATGTGGAGTCAGAAATCTGGGAGAATACTATAGGTAACATACACACACGCACGCGCACACACATACACACACACAGATCGCAATACATGCATATATATATATATATATATATATATATATATATATATATATATATATATATATATATATATATATATATATATATATATATATATATGAGTAAGCACAAACTGTTAGCATACAGCACTAATAGGTAAGGAAGCCCACCAGTGAAACAACACATAGAAAAAATAACGCTATATTTCGGGTCCTAACTGGACCCCTTCTTAAGTACAAGTCTTGTGCTTGAGAAGGGCCCCAGTTAGGACCCGAAATATAGCATTATTTTTTCTATGTGTTGTTTCACTGGTGGGCTTCCTTACCATATATATATATATATATATATATATATATATATATATATATATATATATATATATATATATATATATGTATCACACCTGGCTCTTAAATAACCACTGGGAACGATACAATCAATAATCACAAATTGAAATATGATAATCTGCATAACAAATCAGGGGAAAAATTTATACCTCTTGACTTCTAAACAAAATAAAATTATAGATTCGCTATTTAAAACAAAAAATCATTCTCTCATTGAAAAGTAAGATTGCAAAAAATCGAAAGCACAAAATGCTTCTCTTTAAAATCATGTAAATATTAATAATACTTCTTATAACCCTGAAAAAAATAATTATTTTGAGCTTCCACATAAAATCAAGGATAAAATAAGAAATAAACAACAATTCTTTTTTTCAGACTCCATTTACCTTGGCTGTTTCCCCCAATTTGGGGGGTAGCCGACAAAAAAAAACGATAAGGGGATTACTAAGCTCTATGGGCAATGAGCGGAAGGCAAGACTAAATTGCAGCTGTTAAGCGAACATAAGTCACTTAACTTTTCCCCGAAGAAAACCATTAAGAAAATTTGCAAATGATGAATAAAAGGCAACACTAACTTAAATCCTTGCAAAACTGATAAAACAACTTACTTTAAAATGAAGATGAAAAAGATAGAAAAAACAAAACACGAAAGGAGGAGGAGGAGGAGAAGCCGAGGGCGAGGTATGAAGAAAGTGAGCGATGTATTGGGGAAAACGTAAAACGAGAAAAGAAAGTGAACAGACTTGGAAAGGGTAATAAAGGTACTGGAATAAGGACAGGAGACGATAGGAGGTAGGTTGAGGATTACTGATGCACAATATGGAGTACAGACACTAATAAAAAGCATAAACTCTAGCTAGGTGGTATTCATCCCTTGATATGCAAGATGAGGGAAAAAACTGAAATAAGAAGTTGTAAAGTAGTAGGTTGGCTCATGGCACCACCCGCCCGTTGCGATACTACAGCTGAAGGTTTTTTGAACTTAAATAGGTCTATCCAGGACAGTTCGATGTTAAGTTTTCCTTCAGTTACGGTTCTTTCTCTATGCCTACAGCTACACTGAATATTCTTGGATATGAATTACACATCTCTTATTATCCCTTCACATCTGACAAGTCAGTACACTTTCCATCTCTATTTCTCTTTACTTCATGTATTCTTCGTGCCCAGGTCCGATGAGGGCTGTTTTATTTTATTATTTTGTGCCCCGTCCTGGTGTCACAATCATAAAAAATAAAAAAAATAAAATAAAAATTAAAGTACACAAAATGGGGGGAGGATATCGAGGAGGTTAAAATTGGGGATATACAATGAGATGATTGTCCATAAATGAGGAAGGTAAAAAAAGAGAAGAGCACATGACAGACGAGGGGGCAATAAACATCCAGAAATTGAGAGGAACAACCAAGATGAGTAAAATACCCGAAATGGCAATAATTGCCCAGAAAATGAGAAGGGAGGAAAAAAGGAGGTAGCAGAAAGGTAAGGGAATAGTAGATGATGCAAGCATAAAAAAAAGGAATACAGAATAAGAGCTCACGGATGGGTCGGTGCTGCGACTGCTTCTTCCCATCTACCTCCAAACTCTGGAACTTTTTTCCTCATTGTCTTCATATTTCTTATAGGCTATCTTCCTTTTAAAAGCGGATCTATCGTCATCTCAGGGCCTAATCCTGCCATATCTCTATGTCCTCAGTACTCCGACTATTCTTCCAGCCTGTCCGTTTCCTATTGTGTACTACTCCCTTATTTCAGCCTTGCCCTTAACCTTCTACTTTTTCTTCATCTTAATGTTTTCTTGGTGCCCGGGCCTGATGAGGGCAATTTTCTTGCTTGAAGTGCGTGGGAGGAAGGTTAAAGTGAAGTAAGGACAACATATAACTGGAGTATGAAGTAGGAGAGTAAGAAAGACGGCGAAGACTTGTCCTGAAAGAGGGGAAAGGGAAGACAGGAGATATATATGTAGGCAAAGACTAAGGGTAGATACAAAAAAGGGGGAGTGGATACTGACTATCCTGAAAGGGGGGGGGGAAGTAAAGTAGCAAAGGAGGCATAAAACAAGAGTAAGGTATAAGTGGAGGAAGAAAACTGCCCTGAAAGAGAGGAAATCTCAGAGGTTGGATAGGATGTAGGTGAGGATATATATATAGGAGAAGCAAGCATAAAAAAAACAGGGTAGGGTATAAGCGAGAGCCAGATAACTAACTGTCTCGAAAGAAGGAAGAGAAAGAGCATGGAAAAGAAAAATAACTGAGGCAGGACAATCACTGTCCTGAAAGAGACGAATAGTCAGGGGTTGAGTAGGAGGAAAGGCGAGGATAAAATTAATAGTAGAGATAAGCATAAAAAACAAGGAGTAACGAATAGGAAGGATAGGGATAAAAGATGATTGTTTTACAAAAAGTGAAGGGAAGGGCACAGTAAGGAAGAAAAGGAACAGGAGGGAGATAATAACTATCCTCAAAGAGGGGGAAAGTCAAGGGCTGAATAGGATGAAAGTGAGGGAATATTTAAGAGTATTGGAAGGGAGTAAATAAAAAGGTAGGTAGGTATTTGAAGGAGATGAAATATTAAATTGTCTTTAAAAAAGCGAGGGCGTGGGTAAGGACAAGGTGGGGGGGGAAATGACCTGAAAAAAGAGAAAAACTGTCCTTAGATCGGGTAAAATAGTAAGGGTTTATTTAACAGGATGAAGTTGAGGATATATCTGAAAACTGGAAGAAAGAATAAATAGAGAATGTATATGATGGAAATCAAGACGTACTCATTGTCCTAAAAAGTTGAGGGAAGGGCGTGGTTGAGGAAAATAATTGAAGGGCAATTGCAACAATCCCAAAAAGAGGGAAAAATGTCAGGGCTTGTGTAGGATGAAGGTAATGACAAAATAATATAATAGAAGCAAACACTAACAAGGAGTACGTTATAAGAGGGGATTAAATAAATAATAACTGTCCTAAAAGGATGGATAGGGGAGGGCCATGATAAGGGAAAGGCAGTCAGGAGTTAGATACGAAAGTTTAGGGACAATTTAGCGTAATGGATACAACGTTGAAAATGGAATAAGGTATAGGTGGGAGATGGTGGGGAAATAATAATTGTCCTAAAATGAGGGGATTGGGTATAGTAGGGGAGGGAATAGAACGAAGGGAGAGAGGGGAGAGGCAATACCACTATGACCTAAATGCTCTATCCCCGGTCAATACTTAAAGCGTCCTGAGCAATACTGGCAGCAGGAGACGAAGACGGGGCAACTCGACACAGGCGTAGGAGGTGAAGAGCCACAGGGACTTAATAAAAAAAAAACAATTAAATATAAATACCGTCAAAGGTGAAGGTCAAGGGTGAGTAACACTCCGAGAGCAATGGGTTAAAGAAATTAGAAACCAAAGAAAATTTTATATTTTCTTTGCTCAAGGAATTAGGGCCAGTCGTAGATCCAAGTGGTCCTTATCCGAATAACCATGGTGGTTCGTAAAGTATATCTATACCAGAACGTCTAAGGATATATATATATATATATATATATATATATATATATATATATATATATATATATATATATATATATATATATATATATACAGAAAATACATTAACTTATTACAGAGAATTTATGAATGTAGCATGATGCATTAACCCCAAGTCAATACCTTTCCACAGTTTAGCCAAAGGTAAAGATTCTCTAACGGCTGTGGTAATATTCTTAAAAACTTTATCTCTGAATTAATCTCAGCAACCTCCTACAAATGTGGGATAGGGATCTCTTGCGAACTCCCGCGAGAACAAAATAAAAAGTAGTAAACGCATAAAAAGGTTAAAGAACCAAATTTATGAGTTGAGAAAGTTAATTTTCACGGTTAATAAGACTCCTTAAGTACATATTCACAGAAACTTGTGAGGTAAAATGAAAACAAGGTTATCTCAGAACTGTATATATAGTTTCATGGTTACTTTAAGGTTGATGCCGTCCTGAGAGAGAGAGAGAGAGAGAGAGAGAGAGAGAGAGGAGAGAGAGAGAGAGAGAGAGAGAGAGAGAGAGAGAGAGAGAGAGAGAGAGAGAGAGAGAGAGAGAGAGAGAGAGAGAGAGAGAGAGAGAGAGAGAGAGAGAGAGAGAGAGAGAGAGAGAGAGAGAGAGAGAGAGAGAGAGAGAGAGAGAGAGAGAGAGAGAGAGAGAATGAATTACCATCTTCACGATTTTCTGAATCAGATTCAAACTCCAAACCCGAAAGTACATATTCCGACTCCTTTTAAGTGACTCTTGTAACACCTCTTCGACAGAATATTTTGTGGAAGAGAATAAGAGGGTAATGGTGACACTACTGAGGCAACACCTTCACGGTCAATTACCCAGCATTACGGTTATGTTATCATTGTTATTATAATATTACCACTATTATTATTATTATTATTATTATTATTATTATTATTATTATTATTATTATTATTATTATTATTATTTTATGCCAGTAATCATTACTGACATTTTCTACATGAAACACTGCAAATTAATAAAACAATATATAAATTATAAAAAAAAAAACAATCATGCGCTATATTTACCCTTAACTGCGATTTTTCCTTAATTCCAGATTTAATATTCTTCTGTTCTCAGTATACAAAAATATCATGATTTTCTACACAGCTTTTTGAGTGACAATGCATCTTTATTCGCAAGGGGTGGACACAGGTTGGAACTGGGGATTATGAATGGAAGCCCTTCTAAACAACTCAAGACGACATCAAATCAGTGTTATTAATGCTAGTCACTTCCCAACTGCGCGCTCTACAGCGACCCCAATATAAAAACATAATGAATACATTTATGTTTTTTCTATTTTCTTAATCATTTCCTTCCTCCTCTTCGTCGTCTTCTTCACCTTTGTTATCCTTGAAAGTCCATTTCTTTTCTACCAATTGATTCATTGATATATTTTTTTTAAGTATGACACATTCTATATGTAAATAACATTTATAAAGAAAAATTCACTGAATCCTCAGCATTTGAGATTAAGACTCCTCAATGGATATTACCTACTTAAAGCTTGAAAAATAATTCTATACACATATTCATACACATATTATTATTATCATCATTATTATTATTATTATTATTATTATTATTATGTGCCCTGTGGTGGCGGGAACAGCATCAAAGAATAACCCCAACGTATTCCCTGCGTGTCGTAAGAGACGACTAAAAGTGGACGGGGCGGGGGAACTAGGAATCCCCCTCCCTTGTATAAACCTCCTGCGAGACGTCAAAGAAGAAGGGGAGTAGGTGGGAGAATAACTTCTCCCCAAACTCTAGTTTTGGGGTGTCTAAATGTGTGTGGTTGTAGTACGATGGAGAGCAAAAGATGTGAGATTGGATATATGTTTGGTAAGAGGAGGATGGATGTATTGGCATTGTGTGAGACGAAGATGAAAGGAAAAGGAGAAGTGGCATTTGGTGATGCGACAGGTAGGGTGTCTGGGGTTGACAGGGGGAGAGCGAGAAAATGTGTGGCATTATTGCTGAGTGAATGGATGGTAAATAAGGTAGTGGAATGGAAAGAAGTGTCATCTAGGATGTTGTGGGTGAGGGCTAGGATAGGTAGGGAATGTTGGGCTTTTGTTAGTGCGTATGGGCCAGGATGTGAGAGAAGTGAGGAAGAGCGGGATGAATTCTTGAATGAGTTAACTAGGTATGTGGATGGTCTGAGTAGAAGGAATTAGGTAGTTGTGTTGGGTGACTTGAATGCCAAAGTGGGCGAGGAGAGGTAGAAGGTGTTATAGGAAAGTATGGGGTACCAGGTGGGAATGAATGTGGCGAGAGACTGTTAGATATGTGTGTGGAGCAAGAGTTGGTGATAGGTAATAGTTTTTTCAAGAAGAAATTAATAAATAAGTATACATGGATTAGAGTGGCAAATGGAAGAGTGAAAGAAAGACCATTGATGGATTATGTGTTGGTAGCAAAGAGCATGATTGGTAGAGTCAAAGATGTGCATGCAATTAGGGGTGTGGCTACTGGGATGTCTGATCATTTTTTGGTTGAAGCAAAAGATATAGTAACAAAAGAGTGGGGAAATAGAGTGGGGGGGATGTAGAAGGGAAATAGTGAAGGTGGAAGAGTTGAAATGGCCAGAGAAGAGACCGGAATATCAGGACAGTTTGAGAGTGGCATATGACAGGTTGAAAGAAAGAGAAGTTGGGGAGTTAGAGGAGGAATGGGGGTTGATGAATGTTTTGTGAGACATGCAAGTGATGTGTGTGGAAAGAGGTTTGTTGGAGGTGGCATGAGGAGGGGCAGCGATTGGTGGAATGAAGGGGTAAAAATGAAAGTGGAAGAGAAAAAGAGGGCTTTTGAGGAATGGCTGCAATGTAAAAGTAGGGAGAAGTATGAAAGATATAGGGATAAAAATGTGGAAACCAAGCGGAAGGTAGAGGAAGAGAAGAGGTTGGCAAATGTTAGGTGGGGACAGGATTTTTGCAGGTCATATGAGGAGAATAAAAAGAAGATTTGGAAAGAAGTGAAGATAGTAAGGAAGGGTGAGATGGGCAGAATATTTTGAGTGCTTACTGAATGTTGAGGAAGACAGAGAGGCAGCTATAGTGGCAGTGGGAGGTGTTCAAGTGCCAGTAATTAGAGATGAAAATGAGAGAGAGATTCCAAGAGAGGAGGTGAAAAGGGCATTGTATGAAGCGAAAGCTGGTAAAGTACCTGGAATGGATGGTGTGTGAGCGGAGATGTTGAAAGAAGGGGGTGTGACTGCATTGGAATGGTTAGTGAGAGTGTTTAATATATGCTTTATGTTGTCAATGGTGCCAGTGGAATGGGTGATTGCTTGTATAGTGCCCCTATGCAAAGGTAAGGGAGATGTGTATGAATGCAGTAATTTTAGGGGTATAAGTTTGTTGAGTGTGGTAGAAAAAGTGTATGGTAGGATACTGGTTAATAGGATTAGGGATACGACAGAAAATGTAATCACGGAAGTGCAGAGTGGTTTTAGGAGAGGTAGAGGTTGACTGTAGATCAGATTTTTATAGTTAGGCAATTATGTGAGAAGTATTTAGCAAAGGGTAAGGATGTGTATTTTGCATTTTTGGATCTGGAGAAAGCGTATGATAGAGTAGATAGACATGCAATGTGGAATGTTTTGAGATTATATGGAATTAATGGTAAATTGTTGCATGCAGTGAAGAGTTTGTATGAGGGTAGTAGAGCTTGTGTTAGGGTAGGGAATGAAGTGAGTGAGTGGTTTCCAGTGAGTGTGGGACTAAGACAGGGATGTGTGATGTCAACATGGCTGTTCAATTTATATATTGATGGAGTTGTACGAGAGGTGAATTAGCGAGTGCGTGGTCGAGGTTTGAGAATGGTAGATGGGGATGATAACGAGTGGGAGCTGAATCAGTTGCTGTTTGCAGATGATACTGTGGTGGTGGCAGATTTAGAGGAAAAGCTGTGTCAGTTAGTGTCAGAATTTGGAATGGTGTGTGAGAGAAGGAAGTTGCGAGTGAATGTGGGAAAGAGTAAGGTCATGAGGTGTACACGAAATGAGGATGGTGCTGGATTGAATGTTATGTTGCTTGGAGAGACACTTGAGGAGGTTGATCAGTTTAAGTATTTAGGCTCGGTTATAGCTGCAAATGGTGGAGTGGAAGCAGATGTGTGTCACAGAGTGAATGAAGGCTGTAAAGTGTTGGGTGCATTGAAAAGAGTGATGAAGAATAGAGGGTTGGAAATGAATGTTAAAAAAGTTTTGTAAGAGAAAGTGGTTGTGCCAACTGTGATGTATGGATCAGAGTTATGGGGTATGAAAGTAAGTGAGAAACGGAAACTAAATGTGTTTGAGATGAAAAGCCTGAGGAGTATGATTGGTGTAGCTCGGTTGGATAGGGTTAGGAATGAAGTGGTAAGAGAAAGAACGGGTGTGAGGAGAGAAATTGCAGGCAGAGTAGATAAGAATGTTCTGAGATGGTTTGGCCATGTGGAAAGGATGGACGAGGAAAGACTGCTGAAAAAGGTGATGAATGCGAGAGTTAATGGAAGAAATGCTAGAGGGAGGTCTAGGTTTGGATGGATGGATGGAGTAAGGAGAGCCCTGAATGATAGGAGGATGGATGTGAGGGCATCTGCTGTTACCACGGGGCTGCATCTTACAGAGGTAGCCTGTGGTAGGGGAAGTAGGGGAGTTGGCAGTTGTGAAGCGACACAGGTTTGTGGAAGAGCAGGGAGGATGGATTGTGGCACTCCAGCAGTGCCATCTGAACGGTCGCTAGCTCCCTCGTCATTGCCCATAGAGCAAAGTAATCCCCTTACTGTTTTCATTTTCTTTATGTCGGCTACCCCCAATTAAAGGGGGAAACAGCCAAGGTAGATAGAATAGAAATTATTATTATTTTTATTATTTGTAGTAGTAGTAGTAGTGGGAGTAGTTCCCAGTAAGGTTCTTGATGAGAAAAAAGATCGAAGTCCGTAAAATAGCTAAGCCTATATATATATATATATATATAATATATATATATATATATATATATATATATATATATATATATATATATATATATATATATATATATATATATATATATATATATATATATATATATATATATATATATAGTCTCTTTGGCACAAATATATTTATTTTGCATACTCTACTGATTAAATTATATAAGAAAAAAGGTTATAGACTAATTAATTTTTTTTTATAAATCTCCAAGTATCATCATAAAAGTGTTGAATATAAGTAATTCAGTACCTATGTCTTGGAAAAATATGAAGTCATTTCACTTTCTCTTTACAATACACAATCAAAGAATTCCTCTTTCAAAAACGTCCATATTTCCTTTTCCCCTTTCTCGGGAACTTTAGTCTCCCTCATTTTCCCTTTAATCCGTCCTAAGTCCGTTCATCTTTTTCATTATTCGTCACTTTAAAAGCTTTTGGAACGTTACAATCCTACGTCTGGCAGCCCACTTTCTTTGCCTCCTTCCTATTCTTCTTTTTCTTTTTCCTCTTCCAGACAATTAATTTTTTTGATAAACACAAAACAAAGGATTTGTGTGTGTGTGTGTGTGTGTGTGTGTGTGTGTGTGTGTGTGTGTGTGTGTGTGTGTGTGTGTGTGTGTGTGTACTTTCTTTTAGGGGTTTTCTTTTCTCCCCACTATTTCAGCCTCAATGCGCGATGATATCGTTGTATATTTTTACTTTTTTATACATTATAGTTCCATATCTCATACCTTCTGGTGAAGGTAAAAAATAGCGTACTCTCATCATGTATAGAAGAAGAAAAAAACACTGGGTAAGCTAAAATAGGACAGGGGTTGCCAATCCCTCTTTCCTCACCAGGATTAATATTATTTTAATTATTAACTGTTTCTTCTCAAGAATTACAAAAAGATCTGAAGACTGGATAGAACAAGATGAAGTCCCATTGCCTTGCTTCTATAGTACGACTGTGACCATCCTGCTAGATTACGTAGATGAAAACTCATGTATAAAACCAAAATATCGTTTACTACTCTCTCTCTCTCTCTCTCTCTCTCTCTCTCTCTCTCTCTCTCTCTCTCTCTCTCTCTCTCTCTCTCTCTCTCTCTCTCTCTTTCAAACAATTTCCAAAAGTATATGAATATGTTTTTTATTAATGTTTTTGTTCCGCATCTTAAGATGTAACATAGAAAAAACGAATAAAGATGATACTGACGAGTCATTCCACGGTAAACCTTTTGACTCTGGCTGACAAAACCTTGACCCAGCCATATGACCTAGAATAATATAATAACAGCACATCTTTCTCAAAGGATGATAATGAACTATCTGAAAAATGAAAATAAATAATAAGGAGAATGTATCTTTAAAGTAAATAAAATGACCTCACAGACCATGATCTTTGAACTCTCTTAAAACCTGCAATAACAGAAGAAGAAGAAGAAGAAGAAGAAGAAGAAGAAGAAGAAGAAGAAGAAGAAGAAGAAGAAGAAGAAGGAGGAGGAGAAGAAGAAGGAGGATAAGGAGGAGGAGGAGAAGGAGAACAAGAAGGAGGAGGAGTGAGGGAGAAGGAGGTGGAGAAGGAGAACAAGGAGGAGAAGGAGTAGAGTAAGAAGGAGGAGGAGGATTTTGTACATCACGGATGACAATTCATAAAAACCATATAGAAATACACCTATTCTTTAAACTAAATATCCAAGCTCATATACGAAAACGACAACAACACTGCAATGCCATAATGGGGGAAACAAAGAAGTTATAACGCAAGACCTACCACATTTTTATGAGGAATAAAGATTTCCCGGGTGTCTGATCTCTTTAGTAGACTCTTCCACTCTTTTCCAAAGAGACCCGCGGCATCTGGACGATCACAGAGACTGTGCAGTTTTCAATATACACAAACACAGGTACATGAATAAATATGTGTCACTATTAATTCCTATTCGAATGGGGAAGAACACAAACAATTAGAGGCTTGGAAATTGAAGTTGGCTGCCCTTCCTAACGCCCCGCTATGAGATCGAACACAGGTTTGTCACTGCCCGAGTACAGCGTTCTAACCATTGTGATACAGAGGCATCCAAACACAAGCGAGCGTATGATAACATAAATATAACAAGAACAAATAAACATTTAATTCTGAACATAAAAGCCGAGTCATATCGCTAACAGGAATAAATATCATCGACTAAAAGCTAAACAGGCTTCAGAGATGTTAAAACCTCAACCAAAAGTTTTCTTCTTACCTGCACACACACACACACACACACACACACACACAAAATGAGAATTGCATTTATATTTTTTGTTATTTAAAAATAATAGCAAAACCACTGCAACCTTAAATTCTATCCATGATGATGATGATGATGACTCACTTCGTCTAATGAGAAGTATGACAGATGCCCAAAGATTGTGGAAGAAACCTTCACACACACACAAAAGAGGAATAAAATAATTTGAAGTATTCAATGCATACAGAGTGTGAATAACAAAATAAAACTTGCTTTCTGTTCCGAGAAGAAAATATTAAATATAGAGACATGGAATTCAGACATTCCATGTGCTTGTTTATCAAATTTAGCACCACGTTAATACTGTCAAGCTCTTGGAAATCGTCATCACCGAACTTTGGATTCCAGGTTATCGTTTTCTATACTTATCAACTCAAGAAGTTCCGAGAGTACACCAATAAATCAGCTAACTCGTTAGTCAAACGAGACGGGGATTTGATAAGGGTAAGCATGTCCATTCGGCAGATGTCATGAGGAAAATAAGTTTTAAGCTCTGTAAAACATACTGATTCAGTGAATGAAAGGAGTGGACTAAATTCGACATTATGACGTAATAAATACCTTCGATATCTAATCACTTTGAACCACAAACAAAGGGTACGTTCATTTACCCTCGAACAGTATGACAGGAGAGTCATGGAGCCCTAGCGGGATTATAAGATTAAAGTAATCTTGACTGTAAAATTTAAATTAATTTGAGACATTTGTTCTCTATCTTGCGGAAAAAGTGCATACTCACAGACACATACATACACAGCCTACATAAGTACGGTATATGCATTTTTCATTGAATGCCCATATTTACATATTAAAGTTATAACATGCATTCAAAACTATCATACTAAGCAGTAGTAGTAGTAGTAGCAGTAGTTGCATTTAATAGCTAGTAATACCTACTCAAGTAAAAATGAAGCTACCACAAAACTTCCGACCCTCTCCTCATTATAAAGAGATTCTCGAAGAAAAGATGCTACGCTGTTGACCACTTAGGAACCCCTCCTTGTGTGAGCTAGTTTCTGATAAACTGAAACATGCGTTGGCATCTTGGCAGGACCTCGTCCCTATTATTTCAATTTTTTTTTTCAGACAGATCAATAAAAGTAAAGCAAAGACGGTAATATTAGTCTTTGGTGGTTTGGAATATAAAGAGGAAAATACTGACTCTCCAATAACGTACGTGTGCATGAGAGAGAGAGAGAGAGAGAGAGAGAGAGAGAGGTGGATTACATTAAAGAAAAACATATTTATGGTTTTATAGGCAAGTGGTTTTCAAACTGTATTGACAAGTGGTTTTTCACCATGGCCCACAAGTGGGCCGTGTGCAGTTCTTAGATGGGCCACGGACATTTTCTAAACTTAATTTCATAAATGAAAAAGTGTAAGTTGATTTGATTACAATGCACAAAATTTTATTGCAGTAAAAGAAGGTTAATGCTTAAGCTCAGTATTGAAATAGAACTAATACAGTGGGCTATGACTAGCTAAGGAGGCCAAAGTAGGCCATGGGCATAAAAACGTTGTAAACAACTGGCATAAAGGAAAAACTATTACTGTGAAGACACGTTGAGAAATGTAGGAAAATTGCTTACGCGAAGACATCCGGAAGTAGCGAATAACGATTCCTGAGCACAATAACCGTTATTGCTCTCTCTCTCTCTCTCTCTCTCTCTCTCTCTCTCAGACATACAATCTGTATTCTTTTCTAGCAGATTTTCCCATTTTCGTAAAGGGTCGCAGATTTAACAAGCTTTTTGATGGCTGGATCAGCAATGCCTTAAACTACCCTAATTCTTACCATAAAGTGCCTAAGAAACTCTGGCTCTTATGGTCCAGACAGTATACCATTCCAGTTCCTCAAAGATGCTCTACCCATGATTGTATCTTATATTCTATTATGAACACTTCCATTGTTGCTACAAAGTTTTCTGACTTGGAAAAAAATCACATGTAATACCTCTGCATAAAAGGGAGACAGAGAAGATGTGACAAACTATCGTCCCATTTCCTGCTACCCATTTTCTCTAAAATATTAGAAAAAATTGTTGAATGCCAACTTGTCGTATTTAGAGTCGAATAGACTATTATCTATTAACCAACATGGTTTCAGACCAAAACTCTCGACGGAAACTGCACTGCTCAAAGTTACGAATAGTATCTATAATAATATTGATATGAAAAAAATCTCTCTGCTTGTATTATTAGACTTATCAAAAGCCTTCGACAGTGTAAACCATGAAATTCTTATACGTAAATGTACTAACCTAAATATTGATCCGAGCTGGTTTAGAGAGTAACTATCTAATCGCAAACAGTCTATACGTCTTAACAACATTATCTCTATGCCAAAATATGTATCATTTGGTGTTCCACAGAGATTAGTACCTGGTCCTATCCTCTTCTCCATTTACGTAAATGATCTATCTTCTTTCATTTCTGACTGTCTAGTCATACAATAAGCAGATGACACTCATCTTTTTCTATGCCGACAGCTACACTGAATATTCTTGGATATTCATTACACATATTTTATTATCCCTTCACTTCTGACAAGTCATTACACTCTCCATCTCTGTTCCTCTTTACTTTTTGTATTTTTCGTGCTTAGGCCAGATGAGGGCTGTTTTATTTCATTATTGTTTGGCCCGTCCTGGTGTCACAGTCATTAAAAAAAAAAAAATACTCCTTAATGGTGATATTAATAATCTCCCAGAGTTAACCTTAAGAGCAGAAAACACTGTCAAAATTTAAAACTTATTTTCAAGAAATTGGGCTGTTAATTAACGAAAGTAAAACACAATGCATGTTTATTGGTTCAAGGTTCCATATAACACAAATTCCAGAAAACACTACAATTAATTTTTGCGACAGTATTATTACACCTAGCAAAACAGTAAAAAACCTAGGAATTCACTTTGATAACTACATGTTGTTTGATTCCCACATAGATAAAGTATGCAAAAAGGTTACAGGAACATTAATGTACTTATCACGTATAAAAGACAATTTTGAGACTACCACTCGAATAACTGTTGTTGAATCTCTAGCCCTAAGTCACATTAATTACTGCACAACTGTTTGGGGAGCTACCACTAAGACTCAGATAAACAGAATACAGAAGCTTATTAATTTTGCAGCTCAAGTTGCCCTGGGAGGAATAAGAAAATATGACCACATCACACCAGCTCTCAATAAACTTGGGTGGCTGTGGGCAGAAAACAAGGTTGCTTATGCTATTAATGTTTTTGTATACAAAATTTTGGACCATCATTATTCTAGCTGGCTATTTGATTTAAAAACAATCAGGGATATAAGGGGAACCAACACAAGACAGAGCAGTGAGCTCTTTATTCAGATAAACACAGAAGCAGGTTCAAATGATCACTATTAAAGGGCCAACACTCTGGAACAATATTCCAGAGCATCTTAAAAATGCATCCTCCTTCACAGCTTTCAATGGCAAACTATATAGTTTTCTTTTGGACAAATAGTTACTGCTCACACATAAACTAAACTTAATGATTTAATGCAATTTCCCTTAACACTAACTTCTCTATATGTAAACTGATATCGACTTCTCTGTTCTCTACGTTAAGAACTAATTATTCTCATTGAGAGGAAAACAAATATGGTAATGCTGCCGATAATAACGATACTGTATCGAGTGTTATTATCACTATATTATTAACATCATTGTTAACATTTTTATTACATTATTATTAATTTCTATGAAAGCTACATTTAACTTAACTGTGAGTATTACCCTCTTACTCATTAGTTCAATTACATGTCTACTTATAAGTTACTTTTATTTTTAGAAGAATAACCACTGTACAAAAATGGAAATAAATTTTTGTTTGTTTGTTAAACTTTTCCCTCCGAAAATACTTTCTGACACCAACCCTGACCATTCATCCGGGATTGGAACCGGAATCGAATTGTGATGGCTTGCTTCACTCATAGTTAGTTCTCTCTCTCTCTCTCTCTCTCTCTCTCTCTCTCTCTCTCTCTCTCTCTCTCTCTCTCTCTCTCTATATATATATATATATATATATATATATATATATATATATATATATATATATATATATAAT
>JAXCGZ010015822.1:27500-44540 GCA_037179515.1 Halocaridina rubra | reverse complement strand
TATCAAAGTGTTTACTGTCGTTTCAGCTCTTTGCCCCTACGCATAGTTAACGCTTTATTGGTGTTGACCTTTCAAATATTGCCTCCTCCTTTTTATTCTGTATTTATTTATTTGCGATACTAAATCTGATGGGTCTTTTGGATTTATAAAGGACTGTCCAGAACAGCTCGATGTTAAGTCCTCCTTCAGTTATGGTTCTATTTCTATGCCTACATCCACACCGAATTTTCTTTGATATTCGTTACACATCTTTTATCAACCCTTCACATCTGACAAGTCACAACACTTTCCGTCTCTGTTTCTCTTTATCTTTACTTCTTACCCAGGCCCGATGAGGGCAGAATTTTTTTGGGTCGGTCCTGGTGTCACAATCATAAAAAAAAACGTTACTAATTTATTTATTTTTATATTTATATACTTAATTATGTTATAAGTTTCTTTGAGACTGAAGGTAAAAAGGTAACAAATCACAGAGAATTGAAAGAGAGAATAATTTTCAAAGATCAATAAAAGTGGAATAATGAATTCTCTATATTGGTGGAATTATCAATTTACTCAAGAGGTTTTATAAGTACAAGAAATCTATCTTTATAATCTTTACTTTCATCTCATTCCGTATGTCTTTGCTGTTGCTGTTTTACACGAAGACAGATATCAACGATTAGTTTTATTTCAGTTTTGTCGTATGCACTTCCTGACAGCAACACTCTCCATTTATCTGACCTTTGGGTCAGTATCGAGAGGATTTGGCTTGCTCCCCAGAGCCTTGACCTTCTTCCTTAAACTACTTTCTACCTATTTGGCACACTCATCATATCCAGATTGTTGTTGTTGTTTTATTCATTTATGACGCACTACAGCGTCATTCAAGTACATAAATAAGAAAAGATAAAATTAAAAATAATCTCCGGATTAAGGCGAGGAGAACTGACACACAAATCCTGGGCTACACGATGTTTCGTACATACGGCGTTTCGTATATAAACGAAAACGCGGTATCGTACAATACAAAAAAAAAAAAGGAAAAAAAAAAGAGGTTTCGTACAACAGAGAACGAAATTTCGTACAATAGAAAAGTTCAATAAATTGAACTTTTGTTTAGGAAATAAAACGCCACGATATTATTAGCTGTTTATCAAAAAACTCTATAATAGTATGTCACGTGATTTTGCGCATAAATTATATTAACTACTGGTCGGCCCTGTCCGTTTTTTCCGATGTGGAAAAATGGGGGGTGCTGCTGTTTATTTCGGCGTATATTTTTGGCGGTAAAGTGCATTTTAATTTGTCTTTATCTTTTTTTATTTTTTATTTTTTTGTAAAAATTAATTCTAGATGCATATATTATTATTAATACTTACCTATATATTTCATTTTTCAAATCCTGATTAAGCTTACACTTTAATTATGTTTCAACTGTGACTGATAATTAACACAGATCTAAAGATTTTGATGTCTTTGATGTGAAAGATTATTTAGCACTTAACCTCGCTATATATTAATCCTAACCTAACCTAGCGATATGTTTTTGTAAATAATTATGTTTATATGTTTATATGTATATTTTGAAATAAAATAACTTTTTAATTAATATTTGACTTTGGATTTTTTTCTTTTAACGTTTTGGGAACCCAAAAAAATGGGCCTCCTCCACTAGTATACAAAATACATTAGAGATTGGTAACACTTTATTAGCAATAATTACTGAACTGACTCATAATCAATTTTTGAAGAAACAATCTATGTACGAAACCTCATCCGATTTTATATACGAAACGTCGTTCACTGTACGAAACCTCGTTTTTATTTCTATGTACGAAACCTCGTGTCCCCCAAATCCTGTCTTATTAAAACAGAAGACACTATTCGGATAAAAGCGTAACTCTCCTCACTGTTTCATTGTTAATGCTAATAATTACATTTCTCTGAGTTATGGACGTCACCACTATCCAAGAATTTCATTAAAAATAAATAAATAAATGAAAGGCATTCGCTTATTAAAACTACGATGTGATTATCGAATAGGATAAACTATCCTTCCTTAATATCATTCTTCGCAAATTCGTTTAATGTAAACAAAAGAAAATGAGAAAATGCTAAAATCGTCGCTCTATCTTCCTCCAAACTCAATCCGAAAATGATCACCCGTCCGACCTACATCTCGTATCACCAAAGACGACGAGACGGAGGAGGGGGGGGGAGGATCAACTTGTTTGCCACGTAACAAGTTCTAAAACCTCCTTTCCTTTTCCCGCCCCCTCTCCCTTTCCCTAAATCTCAATTTCTCATCCGCAACAATCCCGGCATCCTCCATTCCCCCGCCAGCAGTATCCTTCTCTTCACGGTCCTTGTATCCAAACTCATTCGAGGATGGAGGAAACATAAGCTCGAGAATGAGTCTCAGGAAATCAAGAGGCTTGAGTATTATAAAATACTCCGTCTAGTATTTATTTTATTTGCTTTATTTTTCTTCAAAGGAAAATGGAAAAATGCTGCAATTCCAGGTTTAACCAATATTATTATCTTAGCTCCTAGATATTTCTTCAATATTTTCGCTCCTAAGTTCAAATTTAAAGTAGTTCTTATAGTAACGTAACAGCATATGCAGGAGCAAAATGCCTCTTCCTATGGCTCTAAAAACGATTAGGATTACATGATTCTAGATCTACATTTTTTTCTTTAACAGCTCTTCCCTAGTTTATATGAAGTCGATGATTGTCGCCTGCCTCTTGGATAATAATATAAGATTTGGGTTCAATGTGCTGCGCCCCGAAGCCCTTCCAAATAACAACCTTTTTCAGGACCAGCACCGAACCGAGCTGTACAGACAAATTAAAAAAAAAAATATTGAGATAGTCAAGGGAATTCCTGCCTGAGTCTACCAAAAAAGATAATCCCTCTTGAATCCACTCATACGTTTAATTTTTAATATAATATACTTCCGTAACGTATCTTAATCTAACCTAACCTAAATGATTAGGCATAGATAATCATTCATTTTTTGTTGGGAGATATAATCTTTACTTGATATAAAACGCACTATTCTTCCGTGAATAGTGTAGACTATAACACAGTCTAACAGTTCCGACAAGGTAGAGAGAGACTCGTCTGAAGCAGATGATATACCTTGAGTTTATACCATTCAAAAGATACACTATTTTAGTTTCTTAAGATAGATGGTGTTTCATTCTCTGATTAGGAATTATGACGAATTTTTTTTTTTTTTTATGATTGTGACACCAGGACGGGCCAAAAAAAAAAAAAAAACAGACCTCATCGGGCCTGGGCACGAAGAATACATAAAGTAAAGAGAAACAGAGATGGAGAGTGTAATGACTTATCAGATGTGAAGGGATAATAAAAGATGTGTGATGAATATCCAAGAATATTCAGTGTAGTTGTAGGCATAGGTTAGGGTGGATAACATTTGGATGGTATAAAACACATAGTTACCAAACTGTACACATAACAGCGAATTTCTTCACTTATAATTCTATTAATATTCAAGTTCTTCCTTTATGAACAAAATTTTCGTGTATTCGCTTGCTTGTGAGTGCGAATGTGTGTTTCTGTGAGCAAGCAGAGGATATATGGGATAAACAGTAAAGGACTTGAGCCTGGGGCTTATAATTACTAAGCCAAGGCCCTACCAACTACACCACGCTAGGTCTAAAAGGGAAACATACCTTACAGCTTATATCTGCTATACTAGGAATGAACGCATGCTATATGAATGCCACTATGTTCATATTACAGTTTCCCCCAACCTTCACCTTTAATTCAACTCCCAATCTCATTCGGGACCAACAATAACCAAATAAGCACATTACCATATGTGAAAACATGAAACCACGAGTGAGGTTGAGGGAAACTGTAATATGAACATAATGGCATTCAGATAGAATGCATTCATTCCTAGAATAGCAGATATAAGCTGTAAGGTATGTTTCCCTTTTAGACCTTCCGTGGTATAGTTGGTATTTCCTTGGCTTAGTAATTATAAATCAAAGGTTCAAGTCCCGGTTGGGGTAAAAATGATTCATGTTTTCACATATGGTAATGTGCTTATTTGGCTATTGTTGGTCCCGAATGAGACTGGGAGTTGAATTAAATGCGAAAACGAAACTACGACTGAGGTTGGGGGAAACTGTAATATAAACATAGTGGAATTCAGATAGAATGCGTTCATTCCTAGTATAGTAGATATAAGCTGTATGGTCTGTTTTCATTTTAGACCTTCTGTGGTGTAGTTGATAGCACCTTGGCTTAGTAATTAAAAGTCCCAGGTTCAAGTTCCTGTCAGGGTAATAATGATTCATGTTGTTACATATGGTAATGTGCTTATTTGGTTACAGTAAAGGACTTTGTAACAGACATCTGAATTACTCATATTTTGCTAATATTAAATTGCACACGCGATAACGACCCGAAAATAGAAAAAAATTACGAATCATGCAAACACAAGCGTTAATTCCAGGCAAAAGTTAAAAAAAAATGGAAAACGTAATTCAATGTGTGTGTGTGATTACCTAATTGTGATTACCTAATTGTGTTTACGGGAAAGAGCACAAAGCTCGTATCTTCCCGTCTCCTGATCGGTTCCATTTTAGACTTAGTGATACTTATCGTACCTGTCCTTAAAACTATGGATTGAGATAGCATTAACTACCTCCTCGCTTAGCCAATTCCAATTATCAACTACTCTTACACTGAAAAAGTATTTCCTTACATCCTGCAAAGAAGTGTTCTTACGAAGCTTCAAACTATGACCTCTAGTTCTAGAGCCAGCCATATCGAAATATCGATCCCTATCCACTATATCATAACCATGAAGGAATTTAAAGACTGTCACCATATCCCCCCTTACTCTTCTAGCTTCGAGTGATGGCAAGTCTAATTCCCTCAGTCTCTCATCATAACCGAGATTGCGTGTGTGTGTGTGTGTGTGTGTGTGTGTGAGAGAGAGAGAGAGAGAGAGAGAGAGAGAGAGAGAGAGAGAGAGAGGAGAGAGAGAGAGAGAGAGAGAGAGAGAGAGAGAGAGAGAGAGAGAGGAGAGAGAGAGAGAGAGAGAGAGAGAGAGAGAGAGCTCCTTTTCTCTGCATAGGAACAAGATATTCCTAAAATTAATTCAATATAACGAATAAAACTATTCGAATACATAAACTGTAATAAACAAACAAGAAAAGGATGCACGAGTCACTGTAAAATAGGATAAATTCTGCTTATAAGCAAGTAATTAAAGAAGTATGATGCTAAGGAAATACATACATACATATACTTATGCCTCATTCCCCCTTGTAAGGGTGGTGGCTGAAGGAAATAATAATTATAATAAAATGTTTTTGTTATTTGTCGTCTAGAAAAGGTTGTGGTAGGAGTTCCATCGTCTCCCCCACCCCCAAGGAGTGCCAACCCCCCCTAACAATCAGGTAAAACCACACCACCACCCTTTGGTTTCAAGGGTTTCCTGACTGGAATAAGTAAAGTGGCTGTCTCGGGGCATTTTTTCTTCCCAAACCATTTCAAACTTGAATCCGACCCCCCCCCTCGGTGCCGTATTTTATACTTATTATAATCCTTTTTAGCTGTATCTGAAATGCTTTTTTTTCAGTTAATTGTAAACCCTCCTTTTTTGTTAGGGCATCCTATATTCCCTTCCGGGTCTCTAGCATATATTCGTGCCTTGGTAATGTTGTTCTGCTTATTCGAATAATAATAATAATAATAATAATAATAATAATAAACCTTTATTTCCAAAGTACATTGGGTATTCAAATAAGATACATATATATTCCAGATAGACATCTGTGGTGTACGATATAGACATACTAAAACAAACAAATCATAAAGAAGAGTGTATCATTAAAAATTACAAGTAAAATCTTCCTTTAAGAGTAACTTCTTAAGATTATATTTAAAAGTATACACTGAACCAGCATTTTTTAGTTCTCTGGGAAGCTGATTATATAAATGAGGTCCACGAATGTTTATATCTCTTGAGCCAATATCAGTTTTAGACCTTCGTACTAATAAATCTTCCCCTTAATAGAGGTGAACAAAGACAGGTTGGGGAAACTAAGGCTGGATGCCACTTTTAACGCCTCGCGGTGGTTTGAACACGGGTTTATTACTTCCCGACTCGAGTACTCCAACCACTGCGTTACCACGGTCCCAAATACCTTGATAATAGACCTTTTGAATGTCTTCTTTAAATCTTGATAATGGATCTTTGTTTTCGTCTTCTTCTTTTACGCTATGCCTAGATCATATTCTATCAGTTCATCTCCTATATTCATTGATAATTATCTTTCAGTTTCGTTTTCTTCTTTATACCTTCATAATAATCATTTGGTTTTCGTTTTATTCTTATATAACTTGATACTTATCTTTCAGTTTTTCTTTTCTTTTTCTGTATACATTGATAATCATATTTTACATATGTCTTTTTTACTTCTTTCTATCTTAATAATAATCCATCAGTTTTCGTCTTTTTTCTTTATACCTTGACGATAATTTCTCCTTCTTCTATCTCAGCAGCATTTGCCCTGCTCATATGAGGCTTCTGTTTTTCACTAAGCTCTTGGAAACTCGTGTTAGTTTAGGTAAAGAGTTGGCCGTATTCCCTTCCAGACACCAACGTTTCCATTGACACAGGTCTGTGACCGACAGCACTCAAGCTTAAGCAAAATGTGATGATATTTCTTGTCATTAAATTCCTTTCCGAATAACAATATTTCACGGCGCAGCTCATGGATCATGGCCTTTCAAACAGAAAACTTCAGTGAAACTTGATTAGTAGCTTGGCCATGGCAGCAGCCGCCCGATGAAAGACTACTACTGAAGGTATTAGGATTCAGCTAGGACTGGTCCAGACAGTTCCAGGTTGAGTCTTTCTTCAGAACGGTTCTTTTCCTCATTCCTACATCTACACTGAATATTCTGACGTATTCATTACACATCTCTTGCTATTCCATTACATTTGGCAAGTCACAACACTCCCCACATCTGTATCCTTTTCTCTCTTTTTCCCACATATTTGCCACTATTTATGGAAGGTCCACAGCTAATGGCCCCCAGTACCCTGCATAGAGGGGAGAGAAGAATCTCCATGCTTCGTGTTGACTCCACTATTGGTTTGAGGGCAGACACGCCTGGTGGTAGTAATGGTACTGCCCTTAACCTTGCACCTCCTAATAGATCTGCTTGTTTCCTCTTCACTATTCTAACATTCGTGGGCTGAACTCTAATCTATCGTCTGTAGAACAGCACTTGGGCACTTTCCTCCCTAACCTCCTTCTCCTGTCTGAAACCCAGCTGTCTATACATACTTCCACTGACCCAGTTCAAATCTCTCACTATAACCTGTATACTCGTTTTCGCTCCAAAGGTGGGGTCTGTACTTACTGCAACATTAACACTCCTATTGCGAGGCTCATGGACCTTGAATCTCCTGACTTTGATGATCTGGCTTAAAATCTATCTCTCCACTACCACTATTTTTCTTTGCTTCTGCTACTGTTCTCCAAACTCCACCGAGTTTGTGTCTTTCTTTGAATATCTTTCCTCGTGCCATGAGTCCATGCTATCTTCTCACCCACATGCTGAAGTTCTCTACATTGGAGACTTCAATGTATACCACAGTAAGTGGCTTAATTCTTCTCACACTGATGTGGGAGGAAGTGAGGCCCTTGTTTTCTCTATTACTCAAGATCTGGAGCAAATTATCAAACATCCTACTCGTGTTCCAGATCATCACGAACATGCAGCAAACACTCTTGACCTATTTCTTACTTCTAACCCTTCAAACTACTTTTATTCTGTGCTTTCCCCTCTTGGCAAATATGATCACTCTCTGATCTCAATCTCTTCCATTTTCGCTCCCCCTCCACCAATCTCTCTTACTCAGCGCCGCCATTGGCACTTTGAGCGTATCCAACATGAAAATTTGTGTAACTTCCTCTTCGACTTCCCATGAGATGACTACTGCTTTGGGTCCCGCAACCCTGATCAGGTAGCTCTAAAAGTTGCTGAGATCATGACCGCGGGAATGGAGGCATACATCCCCTCTTCTACAAATACTTTCTCTCCCCCTAAACCTTGGTTTGACCATGCCTGCTCCATGACTATCTAGACCAGGAATCGGGCACACCGTTCTTACCAAGCTTTTATTTCCGAATTAACTCGCTTTGCTTTTATTGTTGCCAGGAATTGCTGTACTGCTCAGATTCGAAGGTCTAAGGCTTCCTTTATAAGAAGGAAAGTTGATGACCTTAACTCCTCTCCCACTGACAAATGCTTCCGGTCTTTGGCCAAAAACCTCTCCAAAAACTTCTGTAACTGAAGCTTTCCCCCTCTCATTTGTCCTGATGGTTCTATAGCTTGCTCTCCCACTGAGAAAGCCACTCTCTATGGCTCTCATTTTTCTGCCAACACTTCTATAAACGATTCCAGCGCACCTGTTCCTTAATCTTTACCCCTCTCCAACCCTATGCCCTCCCTTATCCTTTCTTCACACAAAGTTCATAAGGTTCTTTGCTTGCTAATGACGAACAAGGCATCTGGTACCGATAGCATCCCTGCAAGGTTCCTTAAGGAGTTTGCAGATGAACTGGCTCCCGTGTTTTGCTGTCTTTTTCACCTCATTCAGTCAACCAGTATCTATCCTTCATCTTGAAAGCATGCCCAAGTTCAATCTGTTCCTAAGAATGGAGACCGCTCTATTCCTTCAAACTACCAACCTATTGCCCTAACCTCCTCTATTGTTAAAGTTTTCAAAACTTTGCTCAATGCTCACTTCATGAAACACCTTAAATATAACTCATTTATGTCTGATCACCAGTATGGCTTCCACAAGGCAAGATCCACTGGTGACCTCCTGTCCTATCTTACTCATGTACGGTCATCTTCTCTGAGGAACTATGGGGTATCCTCTTTCGACGCTCTTGATATCTCTAAGGCTTTTGACAGAGTCTGGCACAAGGCTATGTTGGCCAGACTCCCTGCCTATGGCTTTACCCCTTCTTTCTGTTCTCTGATTTCCATTTTTCTTTTTGACCGTTTTATATCTGTAGTTGTTGATGGTGCGACATCTAGCCGTTTCTATGTTACTATTGGTCTTCTTTCACCTACTCAGTTCCTTCTCTTCATCAATAATCTTCTACAAACCCATTTTCCTCTCTTCTTCGTGCCTTTGCTGATTATTCTGCCCGTCACTTTTCCTCTGCCTTTTCTTCACAACCTTCATCTCCTACTTGTAATTAGTCTCATAGCACTCTTTCTTCTACTCTCAACTCCAATTTGCAGAGGGTATCTGAGTGGGGCACTCAAAATTTAGTTAAATTCAATGCCTCCAAGACACAGTTTCTGGCTATCTCTTTATCTTCCTTTCCTCCTGATAACCCTACTGTCTTCGAAACTAACGAAATTTACCCTCTTATTTCTATCAACATTAGGAATCCATATAGCCTCTAACCTGTGTTGGATGAATCACATAATCCAAATTTCTAAATCTTCATCCAAAAAATTGGGGATTTTGTTTTGTTTCCGTCATTACTTTTCCTCTTTAGAGCTACTTAAAATTTATAAAGGTCTTATCCGTCCCTGCTTAGAATACTGCTCACACATCTGGGGTGCTTCTTCTTATACTTATCTCCTTGCCTAAGGCAGTCAGACTCATTAATATCCTTGTCTTACTTCTAATCTGGATTCTCTCTCTCTTCGCCGTAAGGTATCTTCCCTTTTTCTTTTCTATTGCTACTATTTCCATCGCTGCTCTGATGAGTTGGCGAGTTGCATCCCTCCTCCACTGCCGAGGCTGCATGACACTCGCCAAGCAGCCTCATCTCACAGGTATTGTGTGGAGATTTGTAGCTCGCGGATTGGTCGGTGAAGCGACTGCTTCTTCCCATATACCTCCAGATTCTGGAACTCTCTTCCTCCTTCTGTCTTTCCTAATTCTTATGAACTATCATCCTTCAAAAGCGGATCTATCCTCATCTCAGGGCCTAGTCCTCCATATCTCTGGGTCCTCTGTACTTTGACTATTTTTTCTGTATGTCATTTTCCTTTGTGTGATATTACCTCCACTCTGCCTTGTCCTTAACCCTTTTCTTTTCCTTCGTCTTGGTGTTTTCTTGTGCCCGGGCCTTTATTGATTAGGGCAGTTTCTGCCTGTCCCAGTGTCACACTCATAAAAAGAAAAAAATATCCCTGAGTTGACCTGCTTGACATTCACATATACAAGAGTCTATTGGGATATAGTTTTACACATCAAAGGTAAAATTTTCCAAACTTTTCGTGATAATAAAAAAGACATTTAGGAAATGGCGACGGTAAAATCCAACATACTCCAAATTACGATTTTTATTTTTTTAATTTCCCGTCATGCAGTGCAAATGCAGCGCATTACGAAGGCGCATTTTGCTATAAGCTCCAATAATGAAAACCTATAACAGTGGCGCATGTAATGCCAATAAAATCACATTAAAAAACTGAGACCAATAACTGCTGCAATCTAGGAACTTGTGTGACTGGCATGACTTCAGACATTATGCCAAAGATTTTACCGGCCATTGAAAGATGACTAGAATTATGGAGATCACTGACAAAGCCCATATATAACGCCATCCCTATCAAGTTCCTATGCTCAATGTTGCAGGCTTTATTGTAAAGGAAAAAAAAAGAAAAGAATTTCTCTCTTTACGAAACTTACAACTTCAGAAACCATCATTTGCGCTCTAAGATTAAGATACCTAGCAGATGATGGTGCTGCGGCTGCTGCAACACAAGTTTTCAGTGCCTCCTTCAGCTCCCTCGACCCTTCTTCTATTCAAGTCACGAAAAAAAAGAGAAGACCTAATACATCTTGCATAGAATACCAAAGAAAGGCCCAGGGGCTGTCTTTCCAGCCTTCCCTTTCAACTTAACTTCTCTAACCGAGAGGAGAGAAGAAGAGTTCTAGTATGAATGGAAACTGGGGGGAGGAGGAGGAGAGCAAAAAGGATATAGTAAAATATGGAGTGACAAGGTGCTACGAAGGCAGGAGAGCGAGAGTGAAAAGAATAGAAGAGAGGGTGAAGTGATATTTAAAGAAGGGAAAAAGACGATACATGTGAGAGAAGGCAACTAGGTCATGGAAAAGATCAAGACAACAATATGAAGAAAAAAAAAGAGATGAAAACACAGGTGCCAAGAAGGTAAACACGCATTTACTAATTATTCAAAAGTTGTGAGTAAAGAAATTATTACACAAGAAAGGAAGTTCCCTCAACAAAACTTCCTCAAAACTGAAAAAAGGATTTATGGAAGAAAATGTGTAACAGAAGAATCTATACAAAAGCGATTGTATTAATCTTATTAAATCCAATAAAAAAACCTCACACCTCATGAAAGAAGATATTTTATAGATATTCCTAATGCATAAATCCGTGGTAAATATCATAATATAATGGAAAAGAATATAACTGCGAGGAAATTTCATACATACAAGAATCCATATATAACAAGTGACAAATCCTAACTATAGTATAAAAGATCTACAGCAGCAATATATAATATGCAGGAAAGCAACAGTAATAACTTGTTGTGTAAGTCATAACATAATGGAAAAGAATATAATTACGAAGGAAAATCATATACAAATGTATTTATATATAAAAACACATCTTAGCTAAAGCTTAAAATATGCTATGCAAGAATATATAGTATACAGGAACCCACGAGGAATTACGTGGTGTGAAACTGTTTAAAACCGATAAGAATCATCACAGAATTCTAGTAATAGTAAGCTAAAGGCGTTCTTTTCAATCAAGATTGTAAAAAAAGGCTTTTGACAAGACCTCTTCTTCTTCTTCTTCTTTTTCGAGAACGACTTGATTCTCATCTGGCACTCAAAGACACACCGCAAGAGGATGACCCCAATCTCACCATTTCTGAGACCAAGGAATAATTAGTATATATATATATATATATATATATATATATATATATATATATATATATATATATATATATATATATATATATATATATATATATATATATATATATATATATATATATATATATATATATATATATTTATTTATATATATATATATATATATATATATATATATATATATATATATATATATATATATATATATATTGCAGTGGTAACGCGCTGGCTTCGCATTCACGAGGTCGAAAGATTGGTTCCCGTCCAAGACCGAGAGTTTAAGCTGTTTCCTGGCAGCTACTGCTGTGGTTGGGCACCGCAGTGGGGGGTTGGGGCTTGCCCCCGGCTGACGAATACCAATTGTATAATGGAAATAAAGGTTTATAATATATATATATATATATATATATATATATATATATATATATATATATATATATATATATATATATATATATATATATATATATATATATATATATATATAACAACATTTAATTTTCCTACACTGTCTTCAACTGATTTTTTTTTTCCAGAAACTACTTATTAATTTATTTCAAACAAGGAAAAACACCAAAACTAAATTATGGGGTGGCTCTGAGCAGACGCTTTGTTGTCTTTCCAACACCCATTTTCATACATTTTATATAAGGAGCAATACCAATATCATTTTATAAATGTGGTTGTTAACTTAAAATTTCTGCTCTTTTACACAATTTTTACTAGAGAATTAAATAAGGAAATAAGAGTAGATTTACTTTTTAGAGAAAACTTTCGAAAATGAGATATTTGTTGTACTCTGAACAACTTTTACATGAGATCTAAGGAAGAAAATGGGCGTAAAGTTTCAGACAACCTTTTCAAAATGGAGATCTCCGTTTTCATATTCTTTGCAAATTTTGTTATAACATTTTAAATTGAAAAGTGAGGAAAATGGGCGAAAAATTCACGGAGAAACTTTTGGAAAATGGGGTCATTCGCTTCAATGTATTTGTTTTTCTTTTAGTATGGTCACACTCTCTAATTAGCAAATTAATTCGACAGAATTAGATTTATGATCTAACAGTAATTTTTCAAATAAGATATTTTTTTTTCTACAAGGGATTATCAAATGGCAAACTAATGAAAATATGAGCGTAAAAATCTAAAGAGAAAAAATACACCTTCACAAGAAAAACTTTGCTGCTCTACAGTGGTAAAATAAAAAAAATATAGAAAATATTCGGAGCAAAATGAGTTTACCAACTATTTATCGCCTTCCTTCTGAGAGGAAAGACTTTAAAGTATGAGTAATTACGAAATAGTAATGATTATACTTAATGACGAAATTATAAAAATAGTAGAAAATCTCCCGAAAGCATTGTAAAAATGCTGGATTTCAGAAAACGCCCAAGTGAAGAAATTATATCGCAGAAAATAATTCACACTAAAAGAAAATAATTATGAACATTTATCTGAACAAAAAATAAACTGGATCAGAACCCACAATTGAAAAAAAAAATTTCACACACAAGAAAATAAATACTGTCACCAGCCTTGAAAACAAAACAAACAAACGGAAGACCACGTCAGCCATATTCTCTTCATTCCTTTAAAAGAAAAAAAAAATATAACTACTTTCAAAGACCGTGTTCTTAAAACTTAAATGTAACTTTAATCTTAACTTTGAATCAATATCGTCTACAGAATTACAATAAGCCAATGATTTTATGAGCTTCATGTCCTTTCCAAATAGCCCTATATAGGCACAATATACAGTGCCTCAAATTTCTAATCTCTACCTTTCAGTAATGCAACAATTCTCATTCCAAATATATGCATGTTAAGTATATATATATATATATATATATATATATATATATATATATATATATATATATATATATATATATATATATATATATATATATATATATATATATATATATATATAACCAGATAAGCACATTACATATGTGAAAACATGAATCATTTTTTACCCCGACCGGGACTCGAACCTAGGACTTATGATTACTAAGTCAAGGCGCTACCACTACACCACAGAAGGTTAAAAGGAATTCAACCTTATAGCTTATATCTGCTATACTTAGGAATGAACGCATTCTAACTGAATGCCACTATATTCATATTACAGATTCCCCAACCTCACTCGTGGCTTCATTTTAGCATTTAATTCAATTCCCAATCTCATTCGGGCCATGAAATAACCAGATAAGCACATTACATATGTGAAAACATGAATCATTTTTTACCCCGACCGGGACTCGAACCTAGGACTTATGATTTAGTAATCATAAGTCCTAGGTTCGAGTCCCGGTCGGGGTAAAAAATGATTCATGTTTTCACATATGTAATGTGCTTATCTGGTTATTTCATGGCCCGAATAAGACTGGGAATTGAATTAAATGCTAAAATGAAGCCACGAGTGAGGTTGGGGAATCTGTAATATGAACATAGTGGCATTCAGTTAGAATGCGTTCATTCCTAAGTATAGCAGATATAAGCTATAAGGTTGGATTCCTTTTAACCTTCTGTGGTGTAGTGATAACGCCTTGACCTAGTAATCATAAGTCCTAGGTTCGAGTCCCGGTCGGGGTAAAAAATGATTCATATATAAATATATTCATATATATATATATATATATATATATATATATATATATATATATATATATATATATATATATATATATAAGTACAAACTGTTAGCATACAGCACTAAATAGTAAGGAAGACCATCAGTGAAACAAAACATAAAACAATGCTATATTTCGGATCCTAACTGGATCCCTTCTCAAGTACAACTGAGAAAAAATAACAAAGGTGGAGGAAACGTAAACAAAAGGACTCATGAGACCTGAGGGATTTAAAATTTTTCTGGTAATAGGACAGTTCTAATCCAACAAAGAAGCCGCCAAGATCATAAAATCATTAACAAAGGAAAATGTTAATCCTTAAAATGATAAAGGATCTGGGAGAAGATAACCCCCCAAAAAAATTTTATAATTAAAAAGTATTAATAAAAATGCACATATAGATATATACATATAACAACATCTGTCCACACATCCCCATATAAAAGAGCATACATAATGATATACATATTATCTTGAGGGATAACTTCGTTGAGGCAGCGCTTCAGGAGGGCTTTATCAATTATGTCAGGGATCCATATATATATATATATATATATATATATATATATATATATATATATATATATATATATATATATATATATATATATAGTATGAAAACGGCATCAGAGATTACTGCAAACTATACACAAGCCTTGAAAAAACACTATGTTTCATATATTCCCGTTGAAGAGAGCAGAGAGAGATGTATCTCCCATCGAGGAAAGAATTCTCTTCTCCAGAAATAATTTTTCAACATGAGTTTCTCGGAGACTTGGTATGCGAGCTTTCGAAGGCTGCAAGCCTTCATCATCAGGCAGTTAACTCAATACTGTTGAATAGGATCTTCCTGGATTATCACAAGATAAGATCAATACATTAAATTCTCTCACAGGAAAGAACAGCAGTCCGTCAGTTAATATAAATTTGGATGAGGAATATAACAATTTTGTCATGACTCTTAAGAATAGTCAAGAGAGACTATATTCCCATGAAACATTGCAGATCAAGAAAAAATGACCCTAAATGGATGAACAATAAAATAAAGAATCTTATAGGTATTAAAAGAGGAATATACAGGAAACTAAAAAGAGGTGAAGAGCATGTGAGGCAGCAATATATACAGTTAAACAGGGAAGTTAAAAAGATAGTTAGAGAGTCGAAAAGAAAATACGAAGTTAGAATAGCAGGAGAAGCTAAAGAAAATCCTAAAGGGTTTTATCAACATTATCAAACAAAATTTAAGGAAAAAGTCGGACCAATTGAAGTAGCCAATGGCCATATCACAGATGACGATAAAGTGATGTGTACATGTTTAAATGATTATTTCTTATCTGTATTTACCAATGAAAACTTGGAAAATATTCCGGAAGTAGAATCCATTTACAGAGACAGTCCCGATAAAATACTTAGTTCAATAAATATTACGAGAGAGGAGGTAATAAAAGAAATAGATAAATTAAAGGCTCATAAATCTCCGGGACCTGATGGAATATATGCTAGAATATTAAAGGAATGCAAGGAAGAGCTTAGTTGTCCACTAACTGCATTATTTAATAATTCAATAAAATTAGGATCGGTACCCATGGAGTGGAAATTGGCAGATGTGGTACCAATATTTAAAAAAGGAGAACGAGTTAAAAAGAATAATTATAGGCCGGTAAGTTTAACGTCAACAGTGGGTAAGATTCTAGAATCCATAATTACAAATAAAATAAGGGCACATCTAGAATTACACAGACTGATAAAACTTTCACAACACGGGTTTCTTAAGGGTTTTTCGTGCCTTACAAACTTACTGTCGTTTTATTCAGAAGTTTACGAGGCAGTAGATTGTGGCAAAGAATATGATACAATATATCTAGATTTTAGCAAAGCTTTTGATAGAGTTCCTCACAAAAGATTAGTTAAAAAGCTGGAAGCTCATGGTATAGGAGGAGCTGTTCTCAAATGGATCAAACAATGGTTAAAAGACAGAAAACAGAGGGTTTGCATAAATGGAGAGAAATCAGAGTGGGGCTCGGTTACTAGCGGGGTACCACAAGGCTCGGTACTGGGTCCCCTATTATTCATCGTATATCTAAATGATCTGGATTCGGATATCAGTAGTAACCTAAGTAAATTCGCAGACGACACTAAAATAGGTAGAACTATAAATGGAAAAGAAGACATTCATGCTTTACAGGAAGATCTAAATAGATTATCAGAATGGTCGGACAAATGGCAAATGGAATTTAATGTTGAAAAATGTAAAGTAGTTAAAATGGGTACTATAAAAGACAATACTAGTTATAAGCTAAATAACCATGAAATCATGAGTTCTCAGTGTGAAAGGGATTTGGGAGTTCTTGTGAGTAGTAGTCTTAAGCCAAGAGAGCAATGCACAGCAGTCAGAAATAAAGCAAACAGAATTTTAGGATTTATCTCAAGAAGCGTTAGCAATAGGACGGAAAGTTATTTTGCAGC
>JAXCGZ010015822.1:0-15000 GCA_037179515.1 Halocaridina rubra | reverse complement strand
TAAGTTAATTGCCATTCCGGTGCTTAAATAGAAGGATGTGCACAAATATACATGGGTCAGAATATATAATGGTTGAGAAGTTGACAGAGCATTAATGGATTATGTTGTGGGGGACAGGAAAGTGATTGAAAGCGTATTGGATGTGAATGTACTGAGAGGAGCTAGCAGTGGGATATCTGATCATTATTTAATGAAAAGTAGAGTGAGAGTGGGTGAAAAGTGGAGAAAGAGGAGAAGCAAGAGAGAAGAGAGGTGTTGAAAGTAAGTGAACTGAATAAAAAAGAGAAAGACAGAGAGTATAAGGCTAGTCTGAATAATCTACGGAATGTGGTGAAAGAGAAAGTAGAGGAGGAAGTGGAATAAGAATGGAGTTGTTTTAAGGAAGAAGTTAAGAAGTGTGCAGAGGCAGTGTGTGGAAGGAGACTAACAGGTGGAAATAAAAGGAAAGGTAGTGAATGGTAGAGTCAGCAGGTAAGAGCAGTAGTGATTGAAAAGAAGAAGGCATTTGAGGATAGTTGCATATGGGTAATGTAGAGGCATGTGAAAGATACAGTGCAAATAGGAGGTTAGCAAAGTGCATGGTGAGGGAGGCAAATAGAGAAGCGGATGTAAGGTGGAGTAAATGCTTGTCTGAATAAAATGGTGTTTTGAAATGAAGTGAAAAGAGTGCGTAAAGGTGAGTATGGTAGGAAGGAGATGGTGAAACGAGTAGGTGGGCAATTGCCAGTAGACGAAATAAAGGTGAGAGAGAGAGAGAGAGAGAGAGAGAGAGAGAGAGAAGGGTTGTGTACTTCAAGGAACTTAAAGGAGAAAGACGATAGAGAGGCAGAGATTGTGGCTGTGGGAAATGAATGGAGAATGCCAATGTTAGGTAATGAGAACAATAGATAGGAAAATAACAAAAGAGGAACTACATTTGGCATTGAGAGCAAGGAAAGCAAATAAAGTACCAAGGATAGATGGGTGTAATGTAAAATGTTTGTCAAAAGGTGGAGAGGCATTAGTAGAATGGATGGTTAGGTTGTTAAATGTATGCTTCAGGAATAGATGGGTCCCATTTGATTGGAGGAGTGAATATGTGGTTCCACTTTATAAGGGGAAAGGAGAGAAGTATGAGTGTAGTAGTTTTAGACAAATTAGGTTGTTAGAATGTATTGGTAAGGAATATGGAGGAGTGTTACTCGAGAGAATTACGAATGGTACTGAGATGGACTGGGGAAGATCAGTATGGGTTCACGAGAGGTCAAGGATGTGTGGATTAGGAGTTTGTGGTAAGACAGGTGTGTGAGGAAGTCTTAGATAAAGATTGGGACACTTTGTGGGCTTTTATGGACTTAGAGAAAGCATATGACAGGGTTGTTACGGAGGCATTGTGGAGCATGTTGCGACTGTATGGAAAAAGAAGAAGTTTGTTGAATGTGGTCAAGAGTTTTTACATGAATAGTAGACTATGTGTGAGTTGGGAATGGTATAGTGATTGGTTTGAGGTGAATGTAGGGTTAAGTCAAGGTTGTGTAATGTCGCCAGGTTGTAAATGAAATGTACCATTAGGTGACTGAGTTTGTTAGGGTGTGTGAAAGAATAAAGTTACGGGTAAAGATTGGTAACATTAAGTCATAAAATGCATAAGGATTGTTAATGTTGGCAGATTGAATGTAGGAGTGAATGGGGAGTTGCTTAAAGAAGTTGAGAGTTCTAAGTATTTGGGGTCGCACATATCAAGGAATGGACGCATGGATGCACAGGTAAGTCATAGAGTGAAGAAAGCGAGTAAATGTCTAAGTGGGATGAAAAGTGTGAAGAAAATGGGCATTTGGGATTGAATGCAAAGAGAAGGATATATGAATGTGTGACTGTGCCAACAGCATTGTATGGAGCAGAGATTTGGAATCCAAGAAAGGATGAAATGAACTAGTTGAATGTAATGGAGATTAGGTGTTTAAGAAGTATGATTGGTGTATCTAGAATAGGCAGAGAATGGGTGTTGAAAAAAACCTGTCAGAAAGGTTAGATCAGAGAGTATTGAGTTGGGCTGGACACATGGTAAGGATGAGTTATGAACTAATAGCGAAGAATGTGTGGAGTGCAGAAATGGTTGGAGTTACGCCAAGTGGAAGACCTAGAATAATATGGATAGATGGCATGAGAAGGGCACTGGATGCACGTGGAATGTCAGTGGAGCAGGGAAGAGAGTGGGGCAAGAGATAGAAATGAGTGAAGGACGACTGTGGATTTCTTGCACCTGCTAGCTCAGTGAACTGTGATGCATGGGTGTGAGAGGAGTTGCCATGTGACGAAGCAGTGGGGGTAATCAAGCTGCGGCTTTCAGACCTCACTGATAATATACTTGCCCGATTACCTTGTGGGTGACCCAAGCAAGATGGTAGGGGGGATATGGCCAACCCTTTATCCCCAAAGACATAAGAGGAGTAGTTGAGGTATGTGTGGATTGTGGTGTGTGTTGATTGGCTCGGGAACTCCCCCTTTCAATGGGAAATGGGGCTATGTATATGTATGTATAATTTACTGCATTTACAGTAACACCTTTTGCAAAAATATAAAAAAAAACGTATATATATAATGCATTGTCCCAAAAATTATATACTTTTATTTCTTAAAATTTAAATTTCTTTTCCATGTGAGGTTTGTCAAAGCATATGCAATTTGAAGATTAAGTCTGTTACTCACTGATTAAAACTAATTATATCACTTAAACCTCAATGTAAATGTATTTATTTAGCCTTCAAATAACAACTGTAGATACTCTCGTAAACACTGTATTCATATATTTTTCTAGGCTATGCTGTATTTAAGCTGTATAACCAATACATACTTGCATAATGCATGCAATATAGCTCTGTAAACATATACTCACTTTTTGACAGCAATTCTGTTATTGCGGTCAGCCGTGAGTTCCAATTTAGTGTAGGCCTTCTTCAAGAAAGTGATGGGCGAAGCATTGATGGCCAATAGGTTGTAAGCCATCCTCAAGATCTCATCCGCCCATAGCTAAAATCAAAAGAGAAAGAATTGCATTATTAAAAATTCTAAATTCAGCAAAGAATTGCATCTGGATACTTTTGTATATGGAAAAGATTCATAATTTAGAGCTTCAGTAATTTATATATATATATATATATATATATATATATATATATATATATATATATATATATATATATATATATATATATATATATATATATATATATATATATATTAGAAAGACAAATGACTCTAGGATCGCAATCTAGGAAGTTTTTGAAATTAGAGTCCTGAAAGTCTAGTCACTTTTCACTTTATTTCAGAAGTTCATAGTGGCTTCATTTCATATTTTCTTTGAAAAACAAAAAAACAAAGAGTAAATTCCGCCACTGGTATAATTTGAAAAGTTCTACATTGAATATAAGGGAAGAAAAAAACGTTTTTTTTTTTTTCAAATGTCGCATCTTGTATGTAGTGCATTTTACTACCGCATTATCTTGATGAGCATTACATTGAAAATAAGAAAAAATAAAAAGTTTATCGCTTCAAATCTCCTATCTAAAAAATTGGGCATTTTACTGCTGGATTATCTTGAAAAATATTATATCGTAAATATAGAAATGTTTATCGCCTAAAATCTCTTATCTTGTAAGTTATGCATTTTCCAGCAGGTACACGAGAAAAAAAAACTGTTGACAGAAACTTTCATGGAACTGGCAAACACTCAATAGCAGCATAAATTTAAGTATATAATGGGAGTATTCTATGCAAAAGATAAAATATAAAAACTCTAAATACATATAAAATGATACGTGGCACAATAAAAAAAAATAACATATAATTACAAGCTGAACTAAATGATACGGTCAGCGTTTCAAGTGCTTTATTGACTATTGTTAGTAAAGATGTATTCAGGACTCTGCCTAATTATATTCTCTTCGTTTCCACTTACTGAACTTTCCAAATACGATCCGGCAACCAAAATATGGTCTGTGCAGATAAAACTGAGGCATGAAAGTACGTTCAATAGTACCCCCGATGATTCATAACCTTTTTGTGCAAGGAAAACTAGAGGAATCAGAGTATTTCTAAATGTTACTTCTAACAATAACGAAACATGGTGTGTATGTAACACTGGAGGTATAATGGCAATATCAGTTTTGCTTCCAGAAAATATCTGTGCAGGTAAAACTGGAGGTGTGACGATATATTGTTATAATTCAGCTACTCAGCAAGGGTCTGATAAAAAAAAAAAGAGGGTGTAACAGTATTTCCAATGTTCTTTCTAACTACCAAGCAATGTTATGTGCAAGTAAAACTGGAGATGCGATAGTATTTTCAGTCTTATTGCCAGTTACCCAGATATGTTTCGAGGAAATGAAACTGGAGGTGTGATGTATCAAGAGTTAAACACACAATGTTTATGCATATCTCGTGACTCTAAGAACAAAAACAAAATAAGCAGACAAAGCCCTGTCTGTCGGGGATCCAAAATTAATTAATTAATTAATTAATTAATTAATTAATTAATTAATTAATTAATTAATTAATTAATTAATTAATTAATTAAAGGTGTCATACCTGAATGGGACATGCAAATTAATACCGTCAGCAGTTCAGTGGAAAGAAACACTCGACAATCACAAAATCTCGCGACTCTAAGAACAAAAACAAAATAAGCAGACAAAGCCCTGTCTATCGGGGATCCAAAATTATGGAACAGTCTACCAGAGGATATATATGAAACAGAAACAGCGAAAAAAAAATAAAAAAGAAGCTGAGAGACCATTTATACATTAGTTGAAAATATATTTGTATTAACCTGTGTGCTCTAATAATGTAATCTGATGTGATCGATATTTATTCAAGATATTTCTTGTATTGTATATATATATATATATATATATATATATATATATATATATATATATATATATATATATATATATATATATATATATATATATATTTTTTTTTTTTTTTTTTTTTTTTTTTTTTATTATGAATACCCACTCTATATTTTGTGAATAGAAAGGAATTTTTAATTATTATTATTATTATTATTATTATTATTATTATTATTATTATTATTATTATTATTATTATCATCTAACGTCAAAAATTTAATATACTATCAGCAACTAGCCTCATAATACTAATAAAATTCAAGAGAGTATAAAAAAAATATTTTAATTTCCTACTCTATAAATTTTACGACGCTTGAACAAAAGGAAAATCCTCAGCCTTCCATTAATATAATACAGAGTATTATACTACTCACAAAATACAAAATTTGAATTTGATAACTCTTCTAGGAAGTAATCTCCAAGAGGATTACATGTTCCCCTTCGTTCTCTTCCTCGACCTCAAAAAAGGGAGGAGGAGGAGGAGAAGGAGAATAACAAATAGAAGAGCAAGAAGAATGAGGCGAGCAGTAGGAGATGAAAAGGACAAAAAGAACAAGGAGACGAGGAAAAGAAGTATGTGGAAATAAAGGTAGAGGAGAATAAGCAAAAGGAGGACAACAAGATGAAAAAGAAAGAGAAGAGGAAGGCAATTATCAATCTATCTATCTATCTATCTATCTATCTATCTATCTATCTATCTATATATATATATATAAATATATATATATATATATATATATATATATATATATATATATATATATATATATATATATATATATATATATATATATATATATATATATATATTATGATTTTGAGACCGAGACGAGCGAAAAAAAATAAATCTACCCTCATAGGGCCTGGGCACGATGAATAATTAGAGAGAAACATAGATGGGGAATATTGTAACTTATCAGATGTGAAGGGATAATAAGACATGTGTAACGAATATCCAAGAATATACGGTGTTGCTGTAGGGATAGAAAGAGAACCGTAACTGAAGGAAGACTTAACATCGAACCGTCCTGGACAGTCTTAGTTAAGTCCACAAGACCATTCAGCTGTAGTATCGCAACGGGCGGTTGTTGCCATGGGCCAACCTATATACACACAGTCCTCAACCTATCGAACACCCAAAGCCCAAAATATACTCTTTCCAGTTTCTCGCACCAATCAAGCATCTTTTTCCACAACTAAGCCGAGTAAAAAAATTCAGTTCTGAGGTGAAAAAAGCAAGAAACGGATGAGGACGAGGTTAGAGGGTGGCTGGGGGTGAGGTAATTGGGTAGGCAGGGGGTGATCAAGGAGGGTCTTCACCTTATTTTACCCGTCAGCCCTATAACAAAAAGGGCCTTAAAGGACCTGGCAGCTGAGGATTCTGAAGCAATAATTCTTAATGAATCCTCCTTCTTTGGCAACATATACACGAAAGAAGGGGAAGGGATGAGAGGGGGGGGGGCCGACGACCCCCTCAAATGGTTTTTATTAAAGGATATGTCAATCACAACTCGCTCATGTGATGGTGGTTGGGATATGGAGAACGCGATACACAAAAAATAAGAAGCAACAGAGTATTATTACACACAAAAGGACTGACAAGTCGAGCTTAAAAAGATATGATATAGGTGCAAATAAGAAACTATGAACAAAGGGTTAGATAGACAGACAGACAGGCACACAGACAGATGGACAGACAGGTCGATAGACAGATACTCGGGTATAAAAACAGACAAGACTAATATATACATACGTTGCCATATAAACAGACACACAGATAGATAGATTGATAGCTATAACAAACATACACACATACATACAGGGAGAGAGAGAGAGAGAGAGAGAGAGAGAGAGAGAGAGAGAGAGAGAGAGAGAGAGAGAGAGAGAGAGAGAGAGAGAGAGAGAGAGAGAGAGAGAGAGAGAGAGAGGAGAGAGGAGAGAGAGAGAGAGAGAGAGAGAGAGAGAGAGAGAGAGAGAGAGAGAGAGAGAGAGAGAGAGAGAGCTACTATATTGTTATGAGTAAAGCACATAACGATGTAAAAAAAAAACCTAAAATCCGGAGCTGATTTTTTATATTTGTATTAATGCAATCATTCCTATATACAGTGTGTGTTATACTTTCATCAAGAATTTATTATCCTATATAAATGTAATGGGGAGGGCAGAAAGCCGACCTATATTCATCCAATTTCAATCTGAGGTTACTTTTATGTTTAAAGGGAAAAAATTTATCCAATTCCCCTCTGGAGTAGCATGACTTACAATGGGAAAAGTCATCTAATTTCAGTTCCTCCTAAACCTGATTGGAGTTGGTTTCCCTCTAATTTTAGAGAGAAAACAGAATCCAATTTCAGTTTGAATAATTTGAATTTGAATTTCCTATTCCTCTTAAATTTTTAAAAGAAAAACACATCCAATTTTACTTCGCTTGAAGCAACTGCTATTTGCGGATGATGCTGTACTTGTGGCTGATACTGGAAATGAACTGAATCATTTGGCGACTGAGTTTGTTAAGGTGTGTGAAAGAAGGAAGTTGCGGGTGAATATGGGTAAAAGTAAAGTCATGAGATGTACGAGGAGTGTTAATGTTGGCAGATTAAATGTAGGAGTGAATGCTTGAAGGCGTTTAGAGTTTCAAGTATCTTGGGTCGCATGTATCAAGGATTGGACGAGTGGATGCAGAGGTAAGTCATAGAGTGAAGGAAGCGAGAAAATGTCTAGGTGGGTTGAAAAGTGTAATGAGATATAGGTATTTGGGAATGAATGGAAAGAGGGATACATGAAAGTGTGATTATGTCGACAGCATTGTATGGAGCAGAGACTTGGAATGCAAGAGAGGATAAAAGGATCAAGCTGCATGTAATGGAGATGAGGTGTTTGAGAAGTATGACTGGTGTATCTAGAATAGATAGAGTAAGAAATCAACAGGTCAGACAGAGAACGGGTGTTGAAAGGAAGCTGTCGGAAAGGTTAGATCAGAGAGTACCGAGTTGGTTTGGACACATGGAAAGGATAAATAATGAACAAATAGCGAAGAGAATGTGGAGTGTAAGAGTGATTGGAATTAGGACAAGAGGAAGATCTAGAATGAGATGGATGGATGGTGTGAAAAGGGCATTTAATGAACGTGTAATCTCAGTGGATCAGGGAAGAGAGCATGAAAGAGATAGGAATGAATGGAGGAAGACCGTGCATTGGTGACACAGGCCAAAGGGGTTTCTCGCACCTGCTAGCTCAGTGAACTGCGATGGACAAGTATGAGAGGAGTTGCCATGAGACGAAGCGGTGGGGGTACACCAGCTGCAGCTGTAGGGCCTCATTGTAGCATATTCTTACCAGCCTATTTTGTGGGTGACCCAAGCAGGGTGGATGGGGGGGAATCTGGCAACGCTCTATCCCCAAGGAACTAAGAGGAGTTGTTGAGGTATGTGTAGATCGTGGTGAATGTGTGTTTCTTGGCTCGGCCACCCCCTTACCAGGAAGAATGAGGCCATGTGTATGTATGCATGTGTATAAATGTATGTAATTATAAAATAATTTAAATTTTCCCTATATCTATCTAGCAAAAGCTGTTTCCTCTTTAATTGGAAAAAAAAAATATCATCCAGTTTAAGTCGTCCTATTTTTATCTGGAATTGCTGTTGCTCTTAACATGTAATGGGAAAATAATATAATTTTCAGCAGATTCTATTTTTATCTGGAGTTCCTTTTCCTCTTGGTTTCCAAAATGAAAAACGTCATCCAGTTTCAGTTCGTCCTATTTGTAATTGCAGCTGATATGCCGCTTTATATATATATATATATATATATATATATATATATATATATATATATATATATATATATATATATATATATATATATATATATATATATATATATATATATATATATATATAAACCAATTTCTTTCTGTTGTTTTTTCATTTGCATAGAAAAAACTCACCTATATTAGTTTGCACCAATTTTGTTTAGAGCTACTCTGTAAAGAAAATTTCAGTTCTGTCTGTTTTACACTTTGTCGCTCCACCATACTTGTATATAATAATAATCAAACGAATTCGTCCTATTTTTACAGGAAAAAAAATGCCATTTTTCTTACTTGTACAAGGGGACAAAACCTCTTCCAATTTCGCTTCATCTTCTTCCTTGATGGCATTTGCTAATGTCTTTTATTACTATGGCAGTCCCTCTTTCCTCTTTCTTCATAAACATATAACCTCAGGTCGTCCTATTTCAAGCTATCGTTGTTCCCTCTCTGTTTTTTTTTTGTAAGTAAACATCGTCCGAATTCAGCTCGTCCAATTTTTACTTGGATATGAATTAATTGTAAACAAAAATAGAACAAAATCCCATTTCACTATATCGTATTCTATATCAATTTATTTTTCCTATTTATTTCTAAATATCCAAATCTCAATTCGTCATATTCCTCTCCTTTTCTGCTCTTCTTTCTTATTTCTATTTAAAAATAAAATATCCAAGCTCCGTTCGTCCAATTTTAGTAGGCAGTGACTTCTTTGAAAAAAAAAATGGAAAAAAATCCCATTTGAGTTTATTCTATATCTATATCACGTCACTCTTCCTATATCTTTGTAAAACATCCAACTTCAGTTCGTCCATTACTACATGTGTATAAAAAAAAAAAAAAAAAACTTTCAGTTCCTGCTCCTCCTATACCTATCTTACGTTTTCTTTTTCGCATTATTTACTATTTTCCCCTCTCGTAATAACGGGTGTCACTATCAGGAGAGAAGATCCGAGAGGAACTTGAAGGAGACCATATTTCATAACAGTCCCTTTTTCCGACACACAATTATTACCTTTCATGAAAAAAAAAAAAAAAAAAAAAATATATATATATATATATATATATATATATATATATATATATATATATATATATATATATATATATATATATATATATATATATATTTACTTTCATGCAAATTCATTTTTATGGAATGAAAATGATGATGATTATTTAATATCATAAGTTGGTAGCTCATTTTTCTCTAATGTAAATGCCTGCAATATTCAACCCTAATTACATATAGGTGTATTTTGACTTGTGATTGGAGAAAGCTCACCTGCTATTTAATTAAATTGACAATAATGATTGACAGTATTTTCCAGTATACTTAACGCTTAATAATAGGAAGGAATTTACATTAATTATGCTTACGTAGCTTGAGCTTTCTTTTCACTGTTTTCATTTACTCTCTCATGAAAATGATACTATTTAGCATTATCTCATTTTCTCTTACAAGAATATGATGTTGAAAACAATATTTACGTATAAAAGTAGGGAGCGACATCAAAGAAAACGTGTTATTTTACTCATTACGAAATAAAAAGAAATGGGAACTGAGGTGGGTTCTGAAGAGATATTGAGGGGAAGAACACTTACTATTTATAATTTTTGAAGAAGTTTGCATATCAGTTGCATCAAGAACAAAAGTGAAAAAAATACTATTTGAAAAACAGCAAAAACGCATTAAAACAAACGAAAAGACTGCCAGAATATGCAATAAAAAGAGGATGAAATTAGGGGATATTCAGGGTGTTATGGAGGGGTATTGGGTGAGGTGGAAGACGATGTCTTGCTTCATAAAATTCGACAGTTTCCATAGTCTTAATTAAAAAAAAAAATCAAAGAAACGTGATATCTGGAACGTATATTGAAAAGAGAATAAACTAAGAAAACATCTTACAAAAATACTATAAAAATAATGACATAAAACTCAAAAGAAAACGTATTACGAAATGAGAAAATAATTAATGAAAAAGTAAGAGAAAAGGGAGATGGAAAATGTAGTGCCGAATTTTTTTTTTTAAGCTCTATTCAGTCAACTGGAGTTTACACAGTTCTTGCTTCAAGAGTACAAAGAAAAATAATAGAAAAAAATATAGACATCGCAAAAAAAATCGATGAAAACGTATTATAATATGAGATAAAAATAAATAAGTACTAAAAAAAAAAAAAACAGAATGACAACGAGGGGGACATAGGAGCTTGTTTTGGGGTAGAAAACGTAAGAAAAAGTCTTCCTTAATAAACATCAAAAGGTTTTACACAATTGCTAAACGAAGAAAAAACATAAGCAAAATACAACAAAACTTAATTAAATATGAGGAAAACAAAGAAAATCACATAAAAAGAGAGGAGCTAATTAAATGCATGAAATATGATAAATAATAAGAGAAAACTTATTACAAAATAAGAGAATAATAACCGAAAGCCAAATTAAAAAGAAGGGGATTGGAGTGTTATTTAGGGGGGATGGGTAAAAAAGAGAAGTCTAACTCCATAAAATCAATGGAGTTTACACAGCTGTTGCTTCAAGAGAAAGACAACAGAGAGAATTTCGGTAAAATCAGACGAAAGTATCTCCACCAGTTAGAATTTCGATATGTAAGACACAGATATAGCACATATTCTCCAAGGTTGCACTTCTAACCAAACCTAACCTAACCACATTCGGTAACTATGCAGTCATTAAATATTATCTATCAGCAGCTTTTGCCATCTTCATAAGGGATAGCCGTTTCTCAGTAGCCGTGTGGCGACTAGCGTTGGGTTGGGCTCAAAGGTTTATGGTTAAATGCCCTTCGTGATATCAACCCTCTCCATTGATGAGGGACTGATATCGGCAAGGTATTTTTCTAATGTGTGACACCAGGACAGGCAAAAAAACAACTGTCGTAATCAGCCCCGAGCACAAACAAAACTTTAAGATGAAGAAAAAGTACAAGTTTAAGGATAAGGCTGAAATAAGGGAATGATAAACAATAGGAAAAGGACAGGCTGAAAGAACATTCGAAGTAATAAGGACCTAGACATATGGCAGGAGTTCGCCATGAGCTAAATATATCCGCTTTTTGAAGGAAGATAGATTATAAAAATTAAAAAAGACTTAACGAGGAAGAGAGTTCCAGAAAAAAAGTGGATGGGAAGAAGCAGTCGCTGCAGCGACCAATCTGCAAGCTACAAATCTCCACACAGTACCTGTGATACGAGGCCGTTTGGCGAGTATTACGTAGACTCAGCAGGGGGGTAAGTATGCAACTTGCCTACTCATCCGAGGAGCAATGAAAGTAGAAAAGCTAGAAAACAGAAAGGGGTGATACCTTACGATGTAGCAAAAGAGAATCCAGATTGTAACAGAAGGGTCATTGATGAGTCTTAATTACCTTAAATTCAACTGTATCAAGGAGATAAGTATAAGAAGAACCATCCCAGATGTGCGAGAAGTATTCTAAGCAGGCACAAAAAGGATCTTTATAGACTTTAAGCAAACTGTAAAGAGGAAAAGAAATGACGAAAACAAAACAGAACCCCCAATTTTTTAGGATACAGATTTAAAATTTTGGATTATATGATTCCTACAAGACAAGTTAGGGGCTAACTGGATTCTTAATATGTTAACTGAATTAAGAGGGTAAATTTCGTTAGTTTCGAAGAAAATAGGGCTATTAGGAGGAGAACAAGGTAAAGAGATAGCCAGAAACTCTCTGTAAATAGGAGATGAGAGTTGAAGAAAAAGTTATTCGAGACTGATTACGAGTAGCAGATAAAGGTTGTGAAGAGAAGGCAGAGGAACAATGAAGAGTGGAATTGACGGTAAAGGTGCAGATGAAGAGAAGGAAAAGAGCAGATGAAATAAAAAAGAGCCTTGTGGAACACCACTGGTAACTGAAAATATGCTAGATGTTGCGCCATCAACAACACAGATATGAAACGGCCAGAAAGAAAATTAGAAATCAGAGAACAGAGAGGAGGGGTAAAGCCATAAGTAAGGAGATTGGCAAACAGAGCCTTGGGCCACACTGTCAAAAGCCTTAGAGATATCGATGGCGATGACAAAGGAGTCCTCAGAGAAGATACGGCAGGCAGTCACCAGTGGATCTTGCCTTGTGGAAGCCGTACTGGTGTTCGGAAATAAGTGAGTCAGAGTCAAGATATTTTAAGAAGTGACAATTGATCAAAGTTTCGAATACTTTAACGATAGCAGAGGTTAGGGCAATAGGTCGGTAGTAAGAAAGAATAGAGTGGTCACCCTCATTAGCAACAGACAAGATAAAGAAGAGAATGAAGCGAAAAATACGGCAAAGCACATTAGTCAAGTCATTACCAAACTCTTTGAGGAACCTTGCAGAGATATCATAGGGTCTGGATACCTTGTTTGTCTTTAGAGAGCAATGGCTCTTTTGAGATTTGAGTGAAGAAATAATAGGGGAGAGCATAGGATTATAAATGGTCAAAGCACGAGGAACAGGTGCGTCAGATTCGCTTATGGAAGTTGGCAAAAAATGAGAGCCAAAGTAAGTCAGTGGGAAAGCAAACTATAGAACCATCAGAACGAATGATAGGGGGATAGCTTGATTTACAGAAGTTTTTGGAGAGATTTTAAGCTAAGGATAAGAAACATATATCAGTGGGAGAGGAGTTTCAGTCATCAACTATCATTCCTAATAAGGAAGCTTCAGAGTCTAAAGCCATGGAACGGGAATAATCAAACCAAGGATTAGGAGGAGAAAAAGTTTTCATAGTGGAAGGGATGAATGCCTCATTCACTTTGTTATGATCTCGACAACTCTTAGGTCTACCTGATTAGGGCTGTGGGGCCAAAAGTAGTAGTCAATAGAAAGTTATCCAAATCATCACGTTGAGTATGCTTAAAGTGCCAAAAGTGGCGCTGAGTAAGAAGAACTGATGGAGGGGGGGGGGGGTGAAAATGAAAAACATTGAGATCAAAGAGTGGTCACAGTTACCAAGTGAGGAAAGTACAGAATATGAATAGTGTGAAGGATTAGAGGAAAGACTAGGTCAAGAGTATTAACTGCATGGCTCAAATCAAAAAGTCGACCAGGTTGTTTAGTAATCTGCTTCAGACTGTGTATAACAGAGAAAACAAGAGACTCGCTTCCTTCCACATCAGTGTAAGAAAAATGAAGCCGCTCAATGTGGTGAACAGTGAAGTCTCCAATATAGAGAACTTCAGCATGTGGGTGAGAAGATAGCAACGACTCAAGGCAAGAGGGCAGATATTCAAGGCAGGATACATAGTCAGTGGAGTAAGGAGAGGAGTAGCAGAAGCGAAAAAATATTGTGGCACAGGAATACATTCCTCAGCCAGAGAACATCAAAGTCAGGAGGTTAAAGGTCCATGAGCCTTGTAATAGGAGTGTTATTGTTACAGTATGCACAGACCCCACCTTTGGAACAGAAACGAGAATACAGGTCATAGTGAAAGTTTTGAAATGGGTCAGGGGATGCACGGCTAGACAGCTTGGTTTTAGAGAGGCGGAGGACGTTAGGGATGGATGTACCCAAGTGCTGTTCCACAGCATGAATGTTAGAAAAGTGAAGAGTGAAAGAAGCAGATCTATCAGTAGGTGCAAGGTTTAGGAAACAACCATGACTACCATCAAGTGCACCTACCCTCACGCCAATAGTGGAGTCAACAAGCTCCTTGGAGATTCTTAGCACCCCTCTATGCCGGGTACCGGGGGACATAAGCTGTGAACCTTCCATAAGTATAGTAAAAAAAAAAAAAAAAAAAAAAAAAAAAAACATAGAAATAGAGATGTGTAGTGCTGTGACTTGTCAATTCTAATGGGATAGTAAGATATGTGTAACGAATATCCTAGAATATTGGGTGTAGATATAGGCATAGGGAAAGAACCGTGACTGATTCGGTTTTTACGTCACGAACTCCCTTTTCTACTAAGGGCTAGGACGGTTGCCTTCTTACGAAGGACTTGCTTTGGCAGATGTAATCGTTACCCTGAGTGTATGCCCTTACTAACCTCAGTCCGTGACGGGGCGCGAACCCTCGACCTGCCGCTTCAGAGTCGCAGACGCTACCATTTTGCCACGGAGACTACAGGGAAAGAACCGTGACTGAAGGCATTGAACCTGGAGTTATCTTGGCTGGTTCTCGTTAAGTCTGAAATACCATCAGTTGTAGTATTTCAACGGCAGGCTGATGCCAAGGCTTGTTTCGGAGCAAAAGAATTGGGGTGATATGGCATCTTGAGAATAATCTTTTATTCCTCTTTGTTTTCTTGGAGGGGTTGTGGCCATCTTTCATTTGTAATT
>JAXCGZ010015821.1:35000-42500 GCA_037179515.1 Halocaridina rubra | reverse complement strand
ACACACACAGTAGGAATACTGGTTTCATTTCCCTCGTCTTTAAAAGCAACATTCCTTCAAATAAGATGTTTATCAGATAAATGAAATGCAAACAACATGAAATTGAGGTGTTTCCCCTGACACTCTGTGCCTCTCACGTTATACCTCTTCATATTTTCTGAAGTGGTCATCATATACCATTTATGTGTAGTTCTCCCATATCATAAAATAATTATAACTATATGAAATATTTTTAACTCTTATACTTTAGCTCCTTTAGAGTATCTGTTAGATCATTTGCAAATTTTTAGTCCACTAATTAGTATTTTCTGATGAGTTCAACATAACCCAGGATTCCAATATTTCAAGGCATGTTGGGTGTCTTCTTTCTGTAGTTGTATAATGGAATTTTCTTTTTCTTTTCATTTCTTCAACGTTAGAAATAGAGACAATATAATATAAAGAATCATAGGGACAATAAATGTAATAAAATGCAAAGAAGACCGACGAGCTGTCGAAAAAGGACAGTCTTTTGAATGTAAAATATTAAAGAAAGGTCAACACATCTGATAAATTCACAAATACTATTATCTGCAGTTTTCCCATTCTCATAAGTCATAGCTGTTTATTATTATACATTGGTGACCCTTACCTACATCGCTGCGTTTTATGTTAATAAAATGACAAAGACTTTTTGATTTGCTCATGAGTGGAAAGTAATATAATAATATTAATAAGCAACTTTAACGCAAGCAATACAATGGAGATCCTTTCAACATCTGTCAATACACGTTGCTCACCATTTAGAAGCTGATTGACATTATCCTTGGCCACTGTATATCATGATAAAAGGATTGTCGAGAGTAAAATTAAAAAAAAAGGAACGTTAGTTTTATTTAAAACCCCCGTTGCTTTAACATATCATTTATTTTGGAAAAAAGTGTCGGATAATAGAATATAAACTTTAGGTCCATCCCTAAAGAAATGAGGTCTTTAGGTAGTATAACTTCATTATTTTCACATTATTAAATAAACAGATATTTAACGTCTAGTCAAGAGTTTTTTCATAATGCACACATCCCCCCCCAAAAAAAAAATCGAAATCTTTTTACATGTGAAATTAGTCGCAAAAAGCTACTACGTCAGCGCTTTTTAGAGAGTGTTCGTTCTCGAATTTGGTACAGAACAGCCATAAATAATGGCCAAGGCATGATTTTTCCCTTGCAGATATATTCACTATTGAGAGGTTTTTCTCTCAAAATATTCGAAGATTTAAACTTGAAGGCATTGTATTTAAGCGTTGTGTGAAAGCAGCAACGTTAAGGTATTAGCTTAAAAGAAAATAATGACTGCATTCCTCTAATATTTCTTGCTAGTTACACTTTTACACAAAGTTTAATTCGATTTTGTTTACATGATATGAAATGAAACCCAAACGAATCATGGATTATCTTGATTCGAAACCGATATGTTTTTTTCACTGCTACGCTCGATAATGTTTCTCATTTGTTATCGGCGAGAATAAATGTTGCATTCTAATGTGTTGTGTGACAATGAAAATAATGTTGCCACAAATCAATCTGTCCATGGCCCACGTTTTGCTGGCCTATACACCACATATTCATTTATTTTCCCGCCAAGAGCTTGTATATATATATATATATATATATATATATATATATATATATATATATATATATATATATATATATATATATATATATATATATATATATATATATATATATATATATATATATATATATATATATATATATTATATATATATATATATATATATATATATATATATATATATATTATATATATATATATATATATATATATATATATATATATATATATATATATATATGTGTGTGTGTGTGTGTGTCTGTGTGTGCGTGTGCGTGCGCGCGCGCGTGCTCAAATATAAATATTATGGGGATTGGTATAGTTATTTTTTTTTTCATAAAATGTGAGTATCTTCAAAAGATATCTTTCCTTTTATATGCATCTACACGCACATTATTGATTTACTTGTTTCTTGTCATGAGACTTCTAATATAATGTAGTTGAAGACTTTTTTTTTTTGTACAATTTTGTGTTAACAATGGGATGTTAGTCTTTTACCTGGAAATTTAGTTATACCTTGACTAATTTTGTTGTATTAATAGAGGTAAAATAAGTACAATCGAAAGATGCTGAAATTGAATTAGGATAAAATAAGATGTAGCTTCATTAGGACCAATGACGTCACGTATATTGTTTTCCATGAGTCGTACAAGATATCACTTTCCACACCCTTCATTGGCATCCTAGCAAGTGAAAAAACTCTTCTGCCTTTTCACCCAGACATCTCTTTTTATGTACTAAATGAGCCTGCTGCATTGACAGGGCCTACCAGTAGGAGTGCCACAAGCATTTGTATCTTGTCCATTTGGGTTTTCTCGAATAAATGTCCAAGAATAGCTCTGGAAGTCGAACTCGAGAATGTGAGTGGGGGAGCCAGGCACTGATCCACTCCACCACTGGTGTAATTATTGAATGTTTATTCTGCCAGAAACATTGTCATATACTTATGTGTTTGTTCAGAGTAAAAATATTTGATGTGTATTAATGGAAAGAGGGAGACCCAAGTTACTCATTCTCTTTGTTGTTCTACTCTTCCTCTTCTTCTTTTTTTTCTTTTATCTTTGGGAATGAGTAATCAAAGGGAGGATTTACATTAACAATAGTGACTGGGTGTAATTGCTTTAATTACCATCATTATGCTGATGCACTTCAGCAGACAGTGGTAATTAATCTATCGGTACTCTCTCTCTCTCTCTCTCTCTCTCTCTCTCTCTCTCTCTCTCTCTCTCTCTCTCTCTCTCTCTCTCTCTCTCTCTCTCTCTCTCTCTCGATATTTTCATCTGGTTTTTTTTGTCTTGAATAATGAAGCGCCTCTTCTCAGAGAACTAATTTGCAGAGACCACACTAGGCATCAGTCTTAATTAAACTGGAATTGCTTTTTTAAAGCTCTTTTAATTGTCGGTCAAAAACAATCATATCTTTTATATTTTAAGCGACATTGTGGGGCAGAGATAGCTTTTTAGGGTTTGGTAATATACTGGCCCCAGGTTCGATCCTGGCCCGGGGTTAGAGTAGCTTTCACTGTTTCACGTCTTTATTAATTGGGTAATTGATTGTGGGGAGTTAGAGATTTCCTATAGATCTGCCTCTTTATTTATCTATTACCTTGACATCACTTGGTCCTAGTCATAGGGGAGGGAATTAGTATATAGTCGGGCTCTCTGCTATCACTGTCCCTTGCCCATGCCTTTCTTTAATGATCCTTAACTTCAAACCTTTAAAATTGTCTTTAACCTCAGTGTATATATGGGTTCATGTGTGTGTTTGTGTATTTATTTCCGTTTTTCTCGCCACCATGAGAATTACACCAATGGTATGTAATAATTACAAAATGAAGTACTATGTACTACTGTGTACAATGACATTACTTGAATCAGAATTATTGTTACATAATATTTTTAAGAAGAGTAAACATGAATAATTGAATCATAAATAATATAACATTAATATTTGAATCACAGTTTCAGAATTCCAGTAACGCAAAAGTAATCGGTTCTAATGTTATTCCAGAACTGTAAAAACGTTATAAAAACACTTGATATTTACAATTATAGACTGATTAACTATCAGTGTATTCTTCAAGAGCCACTTGAAACGTTGGACTGATTTAAGGGTGACCTTCATATTGCAGTTTTATGAAGCAATAAGATGGTCATTTAGATTCCACTTCATATTCTCTCCTTTTACGTAATAGAAATACACCTGAACATCTTTTTTTTCCATTCTGCTTCGCTTGAATAGAGAAGAATGCCATACTAGAGATAAACCATTCAACATTAAATGTTATTGCTGGATAAAAGAGAATATTTGCAGGTATATTCAGACTGTAAGAAAAATAATAATAATACATAGTATGTTTTCATTTTCTAATCTTGACATGACACACATGTAGCAAAGTATACAGCATACACGGTACAGTGCTTGGCTGGTGCTCTCGTTCTTTCTTAGAATCCCAACAGTAGTGATACAGAATTTGGAATTAATGAAATATACTACCACAACTACTGCTGCTGCTGCTGCTTGCTCATAAGTTTATTAATATATAACTGCAAGAGATAGGTACTGTTTTTCAACTTCTCAATGAGGCTGAAATGTATGTATTAATAAAAAAAAAAAGACTATAAGAATTTATTTTATGATTTAAAACACTAAAATTAGTTTTACAGTTTAAAGCACACCAAAAGAAATAAAAATATTTCGTCCAAAAACTGTAAATGGAATAATATTGCGATGAAAGAGAATATTAGAGAGAGAGAGAGAGAGAAAGAGCAAAAGGCAAAATACAGATCATCTCCGCCTCTTATCCATTGTTCTCCAGGACAGCCTTGTTATTCAATTTAACATGTATGTATGTATGTATAGTATGTTTGATATGTATGTATGTATGTGTGTATGCTATGCATGTATGTATGTGATGCAGTACTTCTTAAGCTACTAGTGTTCAACAAAATATTAAATTGAATTACAATGCAGTCCTGGTGAACAAAGTATTGGAGGAGGAGATCTATAGTTTGTGTACGTGTGCGCATAAGTTTGCACGTGCGTGCGTGTATGTAGGGATTATTTTGTACTGTTATGTATGCATATAAGCAGGAAGAGCAAGCGTAAGATGTGAAGCCGCACATATCTTGCTATCCTAATTTTGACAAGCGTAGTTGAGACGGACTGAACAAGATGGCAGTGACTGTCATAACATTGGAGAGGATAGGGTGTGCAAGTCAAAACAGCTTTGAAAACCGTTCTGCGTGTTAATTTATCACTCTACAGCTTGCTTAATTATGTCATAGCTCCTCAGGTCCTCACATACTCGTTTCCTGCAGACGTAATTCTTGTTGGTGACCGAAGCATATCAATATGATTTCAGGGATCGTACATTCCCTCAAGCTTTGGCATTCTCTCTCTAAGTTTTATTAATTGTGCTTCTTCCTCTGTGGGTTCCTAATTATGAAATGAGCATTTTATAACTTATTTCCTTAATTATTAATATATTCAATTTCTTAATATTATCTTTGGTAATTACTTTAAAGCTTCGTTGCTTCGCCTAGGTCTACCTCATTATGTGTGTGTTTATTTCAGTTTCTCTGGCTGTTCATCATTGATAGTTTGTCTTTAAGTGAAGATAAAAATATCAGAATTTTCGTATTTTAGACAATGTCAGCAAGTTGATATTTTTCCTATCAAGATTTCTATCTGTAAACATATTTATTATTCCGTTTGATGATACGAGGCTCGACGGCTTCACGTATGAAAATTCCCGTCAACTTTTGCTATTTCAAGAAAAACGCCCAAAATATGAAGGCAGAATTTTTTCTTTTTAAAAATGTGAATCTCAATTAGCTTTTGCCATTTCTTCAGCTTCTGAATGTAGGATTCCGGAGAACTGCGGCATTAATGCAATTGAAGTTGAATATTTTAGTCTCGTTTCCGCTCACTCGCGGATAAATGAAGATTTAAAGATAATTTCCAAGGGAGAGAGAGAGAGAGAGAGAGAGAGAGAGAGAGAGAGAGAGAGAGAGAGAGAGAGAGAGAGAGAGAGAGAGAGAGAGAGAGAGAGCAGCTTACACCATTTACTAAAATAATAGTACGTGATAAAAATGTTATAGTTGCTTTTCCCCAGTTAAGTTTGGATCCTTTGAATGTTCACTGTGAGACTTAATGGCAAATAAAGTGAGATAAAAGCAATTCTTTCCGTTGTTTTCAGTAGAGACGAACATGAAATAGATTCTATTTTGTTTCTATGATTATCTTAGAGATCAGTAGCATAAAAATGAAATGTGGAGGGGAGTTCGATATTTATAAATATCAATATAGATAATCTTGGTTAAGAAACGAGGAGAATAGAAAAATGCAAAATGATGATGTATGCACTCAAGAGAGAAGATAAGATGCTTAGTATGTTTGTTAACTCTTGAAATAAAAGTATTAAGTTGAGGGGGTTGTAAAGAGACTTCATAAAAAGTAACAAGACAGTTTTATATCGAAGAAGCACTGGGAAAGTTTTTAGCCGAACAGAGAAAGACCTCTGTATAAAATTCCACAAAGTATTTCACCTCTCTTTACTCTTGTAAACACACGAGGATTATGTATCCAGTCACGAAAGTGATTGGATATGTAATGATTATAATATTTACCAGTGATACATTATAATTATAATATTTAGCCGTGATTTAAGAAGGAAATATCAGAATCAACGACTGTTTTGAAAATGTATCATCTTTTAAGTCATTACTTTTGCTGTCTCTGACGTATATATGTCAGGGGATTTAGACCGGAATTTTGAAAATTTGGTGAGGATTAAATGTATGTAATTCATTGCGTTTTCGATTGTTCGATAACATTTAAAAATATTATCCTTGTTTTAATGGCTGCTCTTATACCTTTATATTTCGAGACGAAGTGAACCTAAACTTTTCTCATCAAGAGATGTAAAACGTATCAGGGACTTAATGTACAGCTCATTATCATTGTAAACAGTTATGATGAACTCATAAATTATCTGGATAATGACGAGGATTCGTTAGCTATCGTTTCCCTTTGCAATACAATGTTATGATTTTATTTTTTTTTCTATTGATTTGAGGAGTACATTATGACCATGTTTGCCATTGTAGTGGCCTGAAGTTGAGAATATACATTCCTAATACAATTTTCATCTGATGGTGGAGTACTTATTGTGGCTTCTGAGTTGACTGAAGTTGCTTTACGAGAATCGCCACGAGTCTATCATATATATCCCAAGTGACTAAGGCAAAAATTGAGCTCCTCGAACCTCCTCGGTAATTGAATTTGATAAAAAAAAAAAAATATAAAATAGATATATATATATATATATATATATATATATATATATATATATATATATATATATATATATATATATATATATATATATATATATATATATATATATATATATATATATATAAGAAGCAATACCAAATGAAACTTATTACCATTTTGTTCGGATATTTTAGTTTATTATATGCAACCGAGAAATGTTTGCATACTAGACGTAAGTATCATATTCATTTAATTAACATGACTGGAATATGAATCCTTTTTTTTTTTACCTGAAACGAAGTCATTTGAATTTCTAACTCTGCCTCATTATTTATGAAAGTGGCCAATTATGACCTAGAGAAGAATAGATCTTTTTAAAACAGTGGAAATTATTTTGCCCAATTCCGTCGTATGTTTTGTACTTAATTCCTTAGAGCTAACATCAAAGATTACTGGCAATTCTGGAATTTGTTGGAATCCTTTTATTAATTTATAGGATAAAATCCAAGCAATTTTATTCGTAGCCAGGTGTATAAGGAAAAGGTGAGATTATCCCAGTCGCAGAGTGGGATATATATATATATATATATATATATATATATATAT
>JAXCGZ010015821.1:5000-30000 GCA_037179515.1 Halocaridina rubra | reverse complement strand
TCATGTTTGCAACAAAAATTTTATAATTTCTGTTTTGCCTTGGGAAGCCACAAAGGATCTCGAAATATTTGTTTCCACTTTGTGAACTCTGACAAGAACTTTTTTTTTTTTATGATTGTGACAACAGGACGGACCAAAAAAATAAATCTACCCTCATCGGGCCTGGGCACGAAGAAAACATAGAGAGAAACAGAGATGGGGAGTATTGTGACTTGTCAGATGTGAAGGGATAATAAGACTTTATTTTTTTTAATGGTTGTGACACCAGGACGGGTCATTAAAATAATAAAATAAAACAGCCCTCATCGGGGCTGGGCACGAAGAATACATAAAGTAAAGAGAAACAGAGATTAAGAGTGTAATGAATTGTCAGATGTAAAGGGATAATAAAAGATGTGTAATGAATATCCGCGAATATTCAGTGTAGATGTAGGCATAGAAAAAGAACCGTAACTGAAGGGAGACTTAACACTGAACTGTCCTGGATAGTCCTATTTAAGTTGTGTAACGAATATCCAAGAATATTCGATGTTGATGTATAGGCATAAAAAGAGAACCGTAACTGAAGGAAGACTTAACGTCGAACTGTCCTGAACAGTGTCATTTAAGGCCACAAGATCCCTCAGCTGTAGTATCGAACGGGCGGTTGGTGCTATGGGCCAACCTACTACTTACAGCCCTACTTGTCATCATTTACTCAAATTTACTTTGTCTTTATAATCTTACATATTTTCTTGCATTGTACTAAGAGTACTGTACACATAGAATACACACACATTTAAAAAGCCTAAAACTAGATATACTTAAGCCTATAACTAATGTACATTCAAAAATTTGACTTAAAAAAAGGGAAATTGCAAAAGAATACAATAAGATTTAAAGTCTAGTCAAACTTTGTACCAACATCTAAAGGAATTTGAATTATTAAACAATCGGAACACATCAGAAACACACACTCTCTCTCTCTCTCTCTCTCTCTCTCTCATATATATATATATATATATATATATATATATATATATATATATATATATATATATATATATATATATATATATATATATATATATATATATATATAATTTATTCAAAAAATATTCCTAGCCCTCTTTCTCGGCCCTCTACTTACGTTCCACATGCGTCTATCTTTACCATTTCATCTATTTATGTACCTCTAACTCTGTGCTCATTTGCTGTCCCCTTTTAGTACTGGGAATATAATCTTGTCAACATACTTTCTCCTGAAATGACTGTAAAATAATGCTGACTATATCTCCAATGATAGTTTTCATGTAAAGTAGCACTCTAAAAGGAGTTATGGAGGACAGTTCCATTCGGAGCTCCCATTAAGGGAAGCGAGTGGGATAGGAGGAGGTTCGATGCAAAATGCTGTCAAGGTATTGAAAATGTGTGAAGGCATAAGAGATGGTTTGGATAGGGCGAGAATATGAGAAACTTCTACAAAATCCTGTTCCATGACGATTCCGTCCTACTGCTAATGTGTGTATAGTGACGAAATGCAATACTTCAGAGTACTTAACAAATTTTCCAGACATTATCATACACAGCAATACCATGCAAAAATATAAGAGTTCACGGCGAAGCAGAGGAAAATGGCTTGTTTATAATACAAATATTTACCAGGTTATGAAAGAGGAATATGATGCATAAAATGCCAAGTGTTACTGTATTCTAGTCAATGCGTCTAGAATATTATCTATTGATAAATATGAATAATCTGAACAAGGGACTCTAAGACTTCTATATCTAAATTTCTTGACACCTTTTTGAATCATTATTAATATTCACGAAGGAGAACTTGATAAGTACGTCCTAGTGTCTTTTGTAATTGTCGTATTCCTGTGTCTCATTTGCCTTATTTTCTGTTGCAGGAATGCTTAATATCTACTCAAAATATGTCTGTAAATATAATCAGAGCAGTGAGCCATTTGTTTGTTTATATGCATCATTCCTTCGTCTCTTCGTGGGAAGTATTGATTCTTTGTTCATAAACATCCAAACTTTGAAAGGGATGCTACTCCTCTCTCGCATTGTGCGCATCCCTCTCTTTCATAAATGTTCTTCTCTTCTTCCCCATCTCTGTCCTAATAACAAGTTCTTTGCCCACGTGTGCTTTGACGGTAAAGGAAATGAGCAATGTTCTTATAAATTAGATGAAAGTTATGGTATGAACGATTGTAGTATGTATCTTAGAAAGATGTTGAGAAGTGATTGATGCTCAGAGAGTTGGAAATCTCTAAGAAATATAATACTTATATGCACTGTTGAGAACCTATTTAACAAACTAAAGAACTGGATCTTAAGAAGTAGAGCTATTGATTTTGTTATATGTGTCTAATGATATTCTTTTGTTGTACACAGTGTGTCTGTATGATTTACTGAGGTAAATTTTCATTGCGTGGGTGAAGCGACACGGCCAAAGCACTTGAACTATTAATTTATATTATCATTGAATCAGTTGTAAGATTGTTATCTCTGAAAAAAATAATTTTGTGTAAAAGAGCGTGAAAAAGAGTACCAATGAAATTTTTCCTGAAGCTAATTGTACTTTGAAGGCCCATCTGTGCTACTATGACTAAAAAAGTAATTATTTTTGAAATTCATAGATTCTACCATAGAAAGCTATAGATTTCGCCCCTCTTTGTACCGGACTCTATCCAGACTCAAGTTGTCAAAATTATTCTCAATTGTTAATAGATAACCACTCGTTTGTAACAGCAAATTACAAAATAATAAAGCAGAAATTATTGGCTTTGAATCTCTTTTCAATTCATAATTATATTATACTGCTTATGCTGAGATGATTATTGCTGTTGTTATGAGACACAGCATATTTTTCTATGAGAATGTCTCGAAAAGTGAGTTTAGAAACAGATTTTTACATTTCTTTGTAACCGTTGTCTTAAAATTAGTTCTACTCAATCATTGAAATATAGAGGACAATTAATCTATAAATAGTTATTGATGTGCTTCTTTGTAATGATGTTTCTTCACTTTGACCTCTACATTAGCCAAAGTCCCGATACAATTCTTTTTTATCAATTTCCTAGGATACAAGTCTAAGAATCCCCCTTCTGACTTCTCCTCACCAGCATAGATTAGTTGAGGGATACTGCTAATAACCTGCATCACATTAGCTGCAAAGCCTGTATCCCTATTAAGGACATTAGAGAAGTCTTTTGCCTATCTTTTTATCTCAAAAACTGTATTGATGTTAACGACATTGGAAAATTCTTTGGCCTGTCTCTTTATCTCAAAAGCAGTGTTTTTGGTATAATTCATGCTTACATTCTGCAGCGCCTTTTTTGGAGTGAAATTTTGGCCATGTCTCTGGTCTCTGTAGGTAGTTATAAATACTACTACCTTGTGAGTCTTTCCATGTGGGATTTTCTACTAGCTGTGTAGCTTCAAGATACGTCTTGATTCCGGGGTATTGTGTTCCGACTCATGCTGAGTACGGAACTCTGCCTTTGTTCTTCACATTTTCAGCCTTTTACCTTCAAGCTTATTCTTACACTGATGCTAATTTATTTTTGTTAATTTTTGTCTTGAACGAGCGTCTAGTATTGCCAATTTAAAAACTAAAATCCACTTAAATCTTATTCAACATTTCGCAATTTCTCTTATTGTATTGCTTGTGTTAATCTGTGATATATATCCTGAGTGCCCATGGGCCAAAACTATGTTGAGCAGTATTTGCCTGTCCAGAATGGGTGTTGGGTGTTTATTTTGCATGATTAAAATGGACTTGGGATAAATGAGATAAAATGTGGCTTCATATGGTGACCTTTTGCTTACAGAAATATGTGTGGTGATGGGGTAGATGGAGTAATATGGAAATAATTGGTAGCCGGAACATACCCATATCCCCGTGAGCGGAGAACCATGTTGTTTAATGGGGTTACTTGAATATGATTTTTGTAGGAGCGAGGAATTATTATTATTATTATTATTATTATTATTATTATTATTATTATTATTATTATTATTATTATTATTATTATTATTATTATTATTATTATTATTATTTATTTACTAATGTTTATATATTTTGCTTTGCAGGAATCATCTCTTCAAGTTAGGTAAGTGCCACAGTTGCAAACTTGCGATACACTGATTAACCGAAACTAATCTTTCTATTTAATGAGTTTGTTCTCTAGCTTTTCTAATTTTTTGTGATCTTAATAATTGTTAATATTTCGGGAAACACTGTCAAACGAAATTGAGGATACAAACTCAAAATAGGGTGTTTTTGTGTTTCTATTGGGGAACATTGACCATTGCGTTAGCAGACATCTAGCATAGTATTCCATTATTTTTCTTTAATGCATAGAAGACCCTTACGACTGGTCTTTTGTAGCATGCAGTGGCTGGCTGTAGAATATATGTAGGACAGTTGTTATGTTAAATAATGTTATAATATGAAAATGGGAAGGGGTTAGATTTCGTACAGTATATATTTAGGCATCCAGTTGTTATTTTTCTTATTCATAGAAACCCATATGACATTACAGATACTTTTGACTGGGTATACAGTTTCAGAACCATTTGTTGCATCTGTTAATTAATTCATGAGTGTAAAACTGGGAAGCTTAATTATTTCGTGTAGGTTAAGATTTCAGTAGTGTAGTGACATCCAAAATTTCTTCTAGTTTTCAGAGGAAAATAATATTTAAAGTCATCCAAAATAGATAGTACCTATCATTGTCTAAAAGCAAATGATATACATACAATCAGTATGTTGTATGATTTCTTGAAAGTTCAGTGTAATACATATTCATTGTCATTATGGTAACATTTATGTGAGTGCAGTATTTTTAACATTTTCACATTAAACATTGATAGTCCTAAAGCTGTGGTTTCTATAGTATTATGGTAGAGCAGGATATCTGATTTCCTTTTTTTCATAATCACATTAGTCATTTGGCTTTAAATACTATTGGTGTTTTGCAGTTGTTTCCACTTTCAAATACATGGAGATACGTTTTTCAGAAAGTCAGGGACAAGTCAGATATAACTTCAGTCGAGTTTTATCTCCCATTACAAACATCATTTTATGACCTGAAAAATAGGTTTTTGTAGTTTGCAAATACTCTTAGGCTCGAATGGCTTTCTACGAATCTATTCAACTTTTATATTCATTTCCCCGTGTAAATAAAGTATAAATGGTAGTGATTAATTATCAGTTTAATTAATTTTGCTATATCTTAAAAAAAAAAATTACCCTGATAAGTACTTTGGAGGATCGAAATGATAAAGGTACTCCCCCCCCCCATCGCTCTTCCAATAATTGTGATTACTTATAACTTGGTTGGGTTTAATAACTGCAATTACTCTGTGGTTGTGAGAGCACAAGCTCCCTTTTTTTAGAATGGGATAGGATAGGAGGGGAAAGAGGGGAGGGGATTAAGGATATGAGGGAATTGGAGGGAAAAGCACGAAAATTAAATAAAGTAAGAGAGAGAAAAGAGAGGGGCAGACCCTCGTGCTAAGTTTTGATCTGGAATTCAGATTCTATTTTACAATTGGGTTGACAAGCTCACTGGAAACATGTTTGCCTTTATTAGTGACTTTTGCGCCTTATATGAGCTATTTTTGCTACGTTGAGACAGTGACTGTATCTCATTAGAAAATACGCTGGTTTGTTATACGCTAAGTCTTTGGTACCTTATTTAAATGCAGTCGCGACTCAGTTCCTTTGTAATGCCATTTCTCAAGTGTTATAGAGTAATAACAATATGCAATATGTAGTTATTACATAGCTGAAGATGCCTTTTATATATTTAGAAGAAGAGACTACTCTTAGCAGTATAATGGAGGTTGATAATAGACATATCACAGAGAAACGATGTTGCTCTAGCACTCAGGTACCAAAAAGATGCCTTATTATAATATATCATGACATTTATCGCTTTAAAATGCTATTTTTTCAACTCCAAAGTTACACGTCCTTGCAGTTGCCTGCTTCAAAAAGTAATGCCTCAGTGCGTTCATTGATGCCGCAAAGGCATAGTCTTGAGATTTTGAATTAACGGGAGGAAAACATAAAAAGTTCAATTTAATGCACGTGTAAGTGTTAGCGATGGGATAGATAAGAAGAGTATGGGGGCAATGTAGTTCAAAGTAATGGTGTGATGGCAATGAAACAAATATGTATAATAATCATTGTTTCTGAATATAACGCTTAGAGATTGCCCATTAAATGGAACGAATAAGTGGTTTTAAATCCATAATACTCTTAACTAAATTGCGGATGAGGGTGAGATTCTGTTGGATTTACTGAGAATGAAGTACTTATTGCTTAATATTTCGAGTGCCTGGACAAGTTTCAGTTAGATGAACTCTCAGGTCCTTCATTACGAATTTGTAACGGATTTAAGTTCATAACAAGGTATCCATGACTCCATTACACTAATTGTTTCACACAAATGCAGTATATTTTTCTATGAGAATGACAGTATATCACAAAAAGAAATGAATGATTAAGAGCAAATGAGTTCTTCGACTCCTTTATGTAGAGAGAGGAGCTATCACTCGAGTGATACAATATTTGACATCAGGAAAGACGCAAGACACTCGAACTTCAATGGATATGGTTCCTCTTGATTACCTATAAAACCCACCCTCCAAAAGGAAACTCCAGTCTATGCCAAAGTATCCACTTCGGGGACATATTATCTTTTGCAAGGACTAGAATAGTCATTTTGTTGCTTATCACATGTGAGTAAACTTCTTTGTCTTTGGACTTTAGAGTTTCATAGAATAGAATGAGAACACTTTCATAAACACATAATATGAGGCGAATTAAATTAAAAACTTCTTTAATAACGAGCTGCTCACAATTCTTTTCAGTGTTAAAATTATTATCCAGATAAGGTTACCCTTGAGAGTTGAGTTCATAATCCTTATTGTAATGGAAAACGATTATTTCATAATGAGATGCTCATTATTCTCTACAATGTTAGAATTACCTTCCGGATAAGATTTCCCACGAGATTGGGTTAATAATCCTTGTGGCAATGGTGAGCGAAAGTTTGTATTTCCGTATGTGTAATTCCAAAATATACGTTATTACCATCATAAGTATATTACATACTTGAAGGACTGTTAGGACACGATCAGGTTGTATTTACTATTAAGGATATTGAGATGTTTAATGCTTTACACTTTTCTTAGTATTATATATATATATATATATATATATATATATATATATATATATATATATATATATATATATATATATATATATATATATATATATATATATATATATATATATATATTAGCTGCATTAAGTGCATGCAGTGCCACGAACAGAGCTACAATCTACTTTTCAAATATAGTGAACTCTTTAAGGAAATATACTGCAAATATCATAACAAAGGAAAAGAATGTATTTGGGTCGCGAAATGTAATATATTAGACACCCTACTACAACTAATCCCTTCTCTTTAGTGTAGACTGCAAACTATTATTTGTTTTTCCCATTTCCCTTTTTCAATATTTCCACTTTGAAGTACCCTTTACGAAAGGAAAGATAATATTTCCTTCGCCCTGTCGGAATAGTGAAATGAAAAAAACAGTAATTAGCGGTAGGAGCTCATATTGTGACAAAATTTGCGGCAGATACAATGAGCAAGAAACGGATGAGCATGCATGAGACAAAGTTTTCAAAGGCTGGAACGCGCCTAATTGAATAGCCTAAATATAGATTTCAGGTGTGTATGTCCAGTGATGTAACTTACGCAATCAACACTTACTTTAATAAAACTTAACATTCTCATTTTAGAATACTAGAGTGAACTGTTCATCAAAGACTCCCAAACTATTGTGTATGCTTGTCATATTTCCTATGTCGTATACACAAGAAGGCTCCTAGATCTCTGTTCGCCCGATCCATGTGATAACATTTTGTACTTGACAGGCTGAGTGAGTACACCGTTAGGTGTGTGAGAGTCTTTGAGGGAACATAATCTATAAACGTGTTGGCTTCGCTGAGAACTAAAATGACAATCCCTTCCTTTCTTGTAAAAGCAATTTTGCTTCGTGTACATAATAAATATAAGCTAGTGATGCCATTTGCTTCCTGCTATCATTTGTTGTACTTAATAGTCACAGAAAGAAAACAAAATTTTGCCTTATTTTTACTAGCTACATATATGAGTACAAGCATCCATAACCCAACAAAGATAAACAACCATTTCCAACATATAGATTGATAATTAGATAGATAGATAGGTAGGCAGATAGACAGTTCATAGGGTGAGATGCATCGAGTTTCAGGGATTGGTCTTCAAGGCCATTAAGGGTAAATGTCGTTTCCAGTGCACAGCAATTGTTACTGAAAATCTTCTAATGGCTTGGACGTATAAATGGATTTCCATTGCTATCAAGATCTGTTTTCACCGAGGCAATTAAAGAATCTCTCTCTCTCTCTCTCTCTCTCTCTCTCTCTCTCTCTCTCTCTCTCTCTCTCTCTCTCTCTCTCTCTCTCTCTCTCTCTCCACACACAAACACACGCACACACACACACACGCACGCACACACACACACACACACTAATGGATATTTTAATGTCTTTACAGTATTTAGCAATCGACAACTTCTTGCGATATGAATATTTGCTTTTTAATGTGATGCTCATGTTTTAACGATTATTAAAATTAAGAATCCCACTTCCGAAGATATGCTTATGCTATAATTCTAAATTTACTTCTCAGCCTCATGTACCTAAATTTACTTCTAAACCTCACTCACCTACGTCCACTCTCTGCCTCACGTGTCCCTCACTGTGACCTGGGAATAGTCAGAATCCGTAAGAAGATTCATTTTCCTGAGACCTGATCCTGGTGTATTTTAGGGAGAGAGAAATAAAGCCAAAATTGACTTATCGCATGCATCTAATTAACCCTCTTTAACTGCAAATGCGGTGAGTTCTGGATTGCATCTTCATCCGAAATTCATTACATGCCTACTGGGAACCACAGTTTTTATTCAAGTTCTATGTAAATATAGAACTCACACACACTTGTTAAAGAAAAAATGCACAGTTCTCAAATGAGAAGAAAAAATAGAGGGAGAAAAATTTTGAAGGCGACAAGACTTGGCACTCAGGGTGACATTTTAATCAGCCTTTTACTTACCCACTCACTCTGCATCTTTTACAAGTTAAGTTAATACCTTAATGTCTTTTCAAAGTCTACTGTTCAATAATCCCAATAGATTGCACCTTATGCAATAGTACAACATGTATACTCAAAATCCATAACATATATACTCAAATTGTACTCAAAATAATAAACTAATCTCTTCTAAAAGTAGTGAATCATTTCTGTAAAAGAAGATGATTTGAGTAGTGACTTTCTAAGGTTAAAAATAAATTACATTATATCTTAGAGTGATTTTGTATTGTGATGAAGCCATTATTTTCACAATAGTTTTTATAGGTTTTAGATTGTTTATATGTGCCTAAAAAGGTAACTATTCAGTATTTACAGTATAACAGTTAATAATGGCGATGGATGAGTGAGGTCTATATATGTGAGGATGAGAGCATCTGACGTTCATAGCTCATCCTCTCTTTCTTCCTTTTTCTCTTTCTTAGCATGAGGGACAATAAAACTACCACTGTGCTCTACCCCTCGTCGGGGCGCAGTTTTTTTTTTTTTTTTTTTTTAGGATGGGATAGGATAGGAGGGGAAAAAGGGGGAGGGAATTAAGGATATAAGAAAATTGGAGGGAAAAGCACGAAAATTAAATAAAGTAAGAGATAAAGAAAGAGAGGGGCAGACCCTCGTGCTAAGTTTTGATCTGGAGCGCAGCTAGGGGAGTAGGTAAACGAGGGAGATTTGGGTGCTTTCGCATCACTTATACAAAGAATATTGGAAGCTCTTTATATCGATAGAATTGCAATTCCTAACAAACCATACGAAATGTGGCTGTGAACATTTGGATAAAACTTGCCCATTTGCACGTTTTTTGTTATTAATGATTGCATGCTTATAACCTTTTTCTTTTCCTTCGTCTTGGTATTTTCTCGTGCCCGGGCCTTTGTTGAGGAGGGCAGTTTCTGCCTGTCCCGGTGTCACACTCTTAAAAAAAATTATATGATTGAATAATATACATTATTGATATAATAAGAGCATATGAGAAAAGGTATGGGGAAGAGTGGCAGAAGATCCGTGAAGATTTGTGAGCAGCAATTTGTTTTTAAGCCTAAAAGAAGCACTACGGATGGAGTTTTTGCCTTGAGAATGTGTTTGGAGATGTATACAGTAGGCAAGAAGGAGGGTCTTTGTGTATTTTTGAATTTAGAGAAGGCCTATCTATGACAGAGCCGAGAAAGGAGTTGTGGAATTGCATGAGGAAGACTGGAGTAGCAGAGAAGAATGTGAAAGTGATGCAAGACATGTATGAGGGCAGTCTGACAGTGGTGAGGTGTGCTTCAGGATTGTCCTGTTTGTTCAAAGTGGGGGTGGAATTGCATCAAGGATCGAGACTGAACCCTTACTTGTTTGTAGTGGCAAAGGACATGCTGTTGGACGAGATCAAACAGATTTCACCGTGGACTGTAATCTCTAGCGAGAGTAAGAAACAGGTTGAAGTTAGTTTGGAGAGGTGGAGGTATGTACTGGAAAGAAAGGGAACGAAAGTCAGTAGGAGCAAGACAGATTACATGATTGTGAATGAGAGGGAGGGTGGTGGTGTGGTGAAATTGCAAGGCATAGATTAATCAAAGATGGATGAGTTGAAAAATTTGGGGTCATCTGTTCAAAAGAATGGAGAATATGGTAAAAAGGTGAAGAGAGGGCAGTAGGCAGGATGGATGGTTAGAGAAAAAATAACAGAAATTCTATGTGATAAAAGGATAACTGGAAGAGTGAAATGTAAGGTTTACAAGACTGTAGTAATATCTGCTATGTTGTATGGACTGGAAACAATCCCACGTGCAAAAAGACGATCGGCAGATCTGGAGGTGAGGTGGAATAGTTGAAATGCTGCAGGTTTCTTTGATCATGACAAGGATGGACAGGATAAAGAATGAGTATTTTAGAAGGACATTGCAAGTAGAACGATTTGGAGAGGGGTGTTTTGGTCTTGGTGAATGTGCGTTTTGACTCGACCATTTCCTTACAAAAGGAATCTCTCTCTCTCTCTCTCTCTCTCTCTCTCTCTCTCTCTCTCTCTCTCTCTCTCTCTCTCTCTCTCTCTCTCTCTCTCTCTCTCTCTCTCTCTCTCTCTCTCTCTCTCTCTCTCTCTCTCTTAATGACTATCTTCCCTCTTTCACCATGAAAGCAAATCAAGTTTAAACTTTTATTAGCTCATAGTATTGAAAGATGTCAAGAAAAATCAGCTCGGAAGTTTATTTATTTCTGAATGCCATCTTAATATATGGTATTGCATAATATGATTAAAATGAATGATAATGTTTGGAATTATTAAATATTTTATACGATCACATAATAAAATATTCAGCGACGAGGAAAGGACATTGCAGACAGTTTGAGCGTGTGTATTTGAGTCTTTTGTATATATGGATGTCATTGGCATCAGTACCCTGTTCACATAAATTTAAATGCTTAAATGAACTAAAGAAAAGGATATCATCGAGTAGGGAGATGCGTTTTGTCAACTGTGCTCTCTCTCTCTCTCTCTCTCTCTCTCTCTCTTCTCTCTCTCTCTCTCTCTCTCTCTCTCTCTCTCTCTCTCTCTCTCTCTCTCTCTCTCTCTCTCTCTCTCTCTCTCTCTCTCTCTCTCTCTCTCTCTCTCTCTATCTATCTATCTATCTATCTATCTATCTATCTATCTATCTATCTATTTATTTATCTATCTATCTGTGTGTGAATATGTGTGCATGTGTTATTCAACTGAATGTCTGAATGAATGTAATTAGGATCCTTACACTAGAGGCTATTTCTTATCGTATTAGATTTTTTTTTTAGATTCTCCACCCACGGATGGCAGGAACGGGTCATGGAGGACCCATAGGGTGGTCACCAGCCGTCAAAGGCCCCAACCCCCCACTGTGGTGCCCAGCCACAGCAGTAACTTCCCCAGTAAACAGTTTAAACTCTCTTGCCTGGACGAGGCGCGATCCGTTGACCTCGCGAATGCGAGGCCAGCACGTTACCACTGTACTAGCTAGAAGGCATCGTATTAGATCTTCTGATACTAAAACTTGGAAAATCTAATTATTCTTATCTACTAATATGTCAGTCGTTAATAGGTTTGAAATGTTTTATGTAGCCTAGAATATGCTAAGTCTAATTATCTGAACTGTTCATTTTGAAATGTTTCCATATCATGTCTCAACCAACAACTATGACTAGGTCTCAGCGGTATTTCTTTAGACTTACTTTCATATACAGTTTTTTTTTGGGGGGGTTTCATTTTTTTTTTTTAATAAATTAAGCAGTTTTAGTCTTTTTGCTTCCACGTATATAATTGATATCACTATACATAACACTGTGTCCCAGACATCATGAAATGTGTCTTTATTCTAGGAGGTACACTATATACAAGTCTTGCTTGCCTTCGCAATTTCACAACAATTAGTCAGTAATGATAACCTCGTGTTTCTGTCATTATTACTGTATTTCCTTTATAGTCTTTGTATTTGTTTGATAATAATAATAATAATAATAATAATAATAATAATAATAATAATAATAATAATAAAATAAAATAATAATAATAATAATAATAATAATAATAATAATATATGATAATAATTAATAATAATAATACTCATCATCATCATCATCGTCATCGTCATAGCTATAATGATCTTTTTTAGACCTCATAGATGAGTATTAATTAATTTTACATATAAAAAGACACCTTAATGTACTTAGGGAAACTAATTATCTTTGAGCCTTATCACAATGCTTTTTTGACTATATTCATTAAGTCATGTTCTCTTACATACAAGTATAAGCATTTTTAAAAGTATATGTAGGTTATGAGAAGCTACTAGCGCCATGAAATGAATTTACATTTCAGGCGAACACAAAAGTATGTTAAAATCTCTGTCACGGACGTTTTCAAAGATACGGATCAACACATGTAGAACTGACTCAGAAAAAAAAAATCAGTCTATAGAGAGTGCGCTAACATTTGTAACATATATGGCACTAATTGTTTGTGCTGTTTTATTATTTTATATATTTTTACGAGTAATAAATATATCTACTAATCTTATATGAAGGATTTAGATTGTTCAAAGTACTACTTTAGGATTTGTTAATGTGAAATTTCGACATCATTAGTTTCTCCGCCGGAGGTGCGCTATTCCTTACTTCCCAGACCATTGACTCCCAATCCACGAGGGACATTGGCAGAATGGCAGTTCAGCTACTAAGATTATTCATGTTGGAATTATGCAAATGAGATTTCCCATTCTGCTCTTGACATCGGAAATTGACCTTAGATTGTTCTTTATTCTGATCTTATGCCATCTGAAAAGTAATAATACTTCAACGTCTTAATAGATTATTTGTCACGGTTTACTTCCTGACACACTTTCTCAAGAATCTTTAAACTGGGAAGAAATAAGAAGACTAATGTGTAGAGAATTATAATTGTTGAGCAGTGATATTGCGTAAACGAAAGAGAATATAATTAATATTACCATAATTATGCCAGCGAGGCATTTCTAGCTAATGCTCTTGGTGTTATAGTCCATTTAATGAGGTATAAATGATCACATTATCATTTTGTCATTTAATTATGATGCTGTGTATAGTTTAATTCAATATTCCAAATGTCTTTATATTAGGATCTATTTTCTAATAAATGGTTGGCTGACACTCATTTATTTCTGGGTAAATATTGAAAGTCTAAATACAATTGCAGTTATGGAGGTGACCAAGAAGGTGTTGTCTGGTTTTATATCTTCAAATTGCTCAGATAAACATAATCTTTTCCATTATTATATTATATCAAGTAAATGCTATATACGTGTATACACTTTCATATACTAAATATATTTACGATTAATAATCCCTTTTGTGAAGTGTATTCAGCTGCATCATGGCTGACTTTTCAACTGGATCTCCACTACATTGGCTAGGATCGGCTCGATCATTTAAGTTATTATTATTCCTTCACAAAAGCATTATTCTATTTAGAGCATTATGAATATTAATGATAAAATTAAATGTTCAGTTTCCTTTATCATTCAAAATTTGTAGCAGATCCTTTAATAGTATTTAGAAATAATTAGCGAAAGGATAAAAGCTCCTAACCATTCACATGGAAGAAGCTCTTAATATACCCTTGACCTTTTAGTTTAAAACCTCTTGTTTTCTCAAGCCAAATGTCATCCCTGTTGAAAGAAACCTGTAGCCTCAATTGGAGAGCTCGCTCTATTCCTCTCTTCAAAGGAAATCCCTGTACCCAATGTATTCGCCTTTGAGAGACATCTTTGTTAGTTACCATAGAAGGCCTAACTCATGTCTTTTGAAATCCAGATCCCAAATTTGTGGTATATGATTCTTTTCAAAATTAGGATCTTGGAGGGATCAAAGTAAAGGTATGGAAGAGGTCTTGACTATGTTTTGCTAAATGTCTGTACAGATTTTCACATTGAATTCTGTAGCCCACTGCTATACCGTGAAAGATGCCATTGGTAAATAATTTATGTCATAAGGTTATCTAATTTTAGAACTCAAAATCACGATGTAATTTATTATCCTTGTCACTGATCATGATGGTGAAAAGAATAAACCTTAAAAAATATTTGTAGCACATTTGAGAAGATAGTGGAATTAGGTGTTATCTAAGTGAACCTGTGTTTGTGTGTTTTTTTTCCAAGCCTGGTTCTTCATTCTGTTACTGGCGGTAGCTTGGTCTTTTGGTGAAGAATTTGATCGTCAAGATAACTGTAACTGAGAGATTATCCGAATAAAGACATAACTAACTTTCTAAACATGATTAAGTAGGTGAGAGAGAGAGTACACATCACACTTTTAGAAAGCATTACTTTAATACTTAGAAGGTGGTTTCGCTATGATAATGCGGCATTATAAGGAGTCTGAGTATTTTTTACAAAGCATTTCTGATTGTGAAGTCAATGAGATTGGACGTAGAAAGTTTTGGAGAGATTACTCCCATATCATGACTATAAAGATGGTATGTATACAGCATGCTCATAAGCAGTTCGCGGTGTATTCATGGTTTATCAAGAGTCTACATATTGTACAGAAAGGCTTAGTTAGCTTGATTCTTCCTTTTATTAGTAGCAGGACAGGGAAATGATCGCAGCCAGATGCAAAAGTACTTTAAAGACTTGTCTTCCTACCTCGGCCAAACTTAATGTCTTAGAAAATGGAAGGTGTATTTTGTCACATTATAAAATTATTTAGGTTATCTGATGTTAGATGTTATGTCATGGAAGGAGTCTACAGAGGAGTAGAGGAGCAGGAGAGTACTTCAGATATTTTTAGGTGTGAGAAGGAGGACATTAGTGTCATTTACTTTGACTGGGCCAGTGCTGTCTTAAACTGTACATTGCTTCCCGGCATTGGAGTTGTTACATATAGAATATTTTGGAATTTCTTTCCTCCTCTAAATTTACCTTATCAGTTGCTCAGTTAATTTTGTTTCAGTATCATGAATTTCTGAGTAAGGCAAAATTTTATTCTCTTTCAACAAGGAATCTAGTTTTGTGGCTTCATTTTACACCTCTGCTGAAATATAATACTACGGTGATGAGAGAGAGAGAGAGAGAGAGAGAGAGAGAGAGAGAGAGAGAGAGAGAGAGAGAGAGAGAGAGAGAGAGAGAGAGAGAGAGAGAGAGAGAGAGAGAGAGAGAGAGAGAGAGGGGGACTGTAAAATATTCATCTCATGTTTTTCACATGTCGCAAAAAGGAATTCCTGTATAAAAGTCAGTATATGTTTAAAAAAAAAATATTGCAAGTAGTAGTTTGTATCAAAGTTCCGGAGCAGATTGTTAATGTCGGATGGGGGGGGGGGATAAGGAAATACTGAAAAATCCTGAGAAAAATAGTAAGAGAAGAGACTATCACAGGAGAAACGTTGAAAGAAAAGTAAGAAACCAAGTTAATAAAGTAGTTGGCATTTTTACAATGTCACTCCCTCTTAGGGAGGGGGACTAGAATATTGCCTCCATGTTCCCTGCGTGTCGTAAGAGTCGACTAAATTGGGCGGAGCGAAGGGACTGGGAATCCGGTCCTCGGTATTTTCTCTTCCCAAAGAGTCAGAGTTATTTTGCCTTGACTCAGTCACTTCCCTTATAAGGGGAAAAAGTGGCTCATGTATATAGATCAGACTAATTAGATTTACGTCGGAAGGGTAATAATGCGTTTATCCTATTATAACTTCACGGCTTTAGCACACGAATTTCCTTGAATGGCGGCAAGTTCCTTCTTGTGAGGTGACTTATAATCGAATTTTTGGATCAAAAACACACACTCTCTCTCTCTCTCTCTCTCTCTCTCTCTCTCTCTCTCTCTCTCTCTCTCTCTCTCTCTCTCTCTCTCTCTCTCTCTCTCTCTCTCTCTCTCTCCTCTCTCTCTCTCTCTCTCTCTCTCTCTCTCTCAGAATATTTCGTTCAGTATTTTACCTCTTGCACAGTATTTAACAGGTCTTGTCCAATGCATGACAGTATATAAGGAAACAAACGTGTTTTCGCTTTGGCATTATATTTTCTTTTCAGAAGGAATGGATTAGAATGCAAGCAAACAAGCAAACAAACAACCCAACTCATGCAATTAAGTTAATAGGAAAAAAAAAGCGTAAGTTTTAGACACAATAAGTAAATGAACTTCAGCCAATAGGGACTGCGTACGTATTCAGGACAAAAGCTGGCTTGAGAGGTTTAATGGTTAAGAATTTTTAGCTAGTGATATGATGGCTTACAATAATACAAGTTTTCACGTCATATTATATATATATATATATATATATATATATATATATATATATATATATATATATATATATATATAAAATATATATATATATATATATATATATATATATACTGTACTGTACATTAATATATATATATATATATATATATATATATATATATATATATATATATATATATATATATATATATATATATATATATATATATATATATATATATATACTGTACTGTACATATATATATATATATATATATATATATATATATATATATATATATATATATATGTATATATATATATATATATATTATATATATATATTACTGTATATATATATATATATATATATATATATATATATATATATATATATATATATATATATATATATATATATATATATATATATATATATATATATATTTATTATTATTATATATTTATTATTATATATATTATTTATCTAGATATCTATTTTATATATATATATATATATATATATATATATATATATATATATATATATATATATATATATATATATATATATATATATATATATATATATATATATATATATATATATATACGTTACATATCACATACTGTGGTATATGTATATAATATAGACTCGTAAATTATTCAGAAAGAAAAAGTAAAAAACTAGAATAAGAAGAACTTAATTTTTGTTTCTTTGGTTCATTACGCCACACTTACCACATTTCTACAGAATAGCATTGGCATGATGGCACATCTTGTAATGATGTTGCTACTTACTGACCTTTTTGACACTCTGTTGACCCCACGGCTTTTGATTTCGTGGGCAAATTGCATCCAGTTCTTTCTATTGTGCGGAAAAAAGTATAGATATGTAAAATAAGCAACGAGGAGTTAGAATAATGGCCGTTCCTGTGTGTTTGAGAGGACAACTTTATGACTGTCCGATTGATGTGTTTGCATATCACTATAACGTAACATATGTTGAGAGAAAAATATAACATAATCTATGTGTGTGCGTATGTGTGTTTGTGTATTATTCCCTTGATTTTCCGATGTCGTTAAGGTATTTTTAATATTTTTCCCAGCGATCTATGGCCTTTTTAGTATATAACTTCGAAATTAAACCACGCACCTATTGCATGTGGATATATTTTTTTACCATGTCTGTTTAGGAAATAAAAAATAAAAGAAAAAGATCGAAAGACAGTTAAATAATAATAATAATAATAATAATAATAATAATAATAATAATAATAATAATAATAATAATAATAATAATAATAATAATAATAATAATAATATAATAATAATATAATAATAATGGCTAAGAGTAATATATATTTGTTTTGATTGAAAATCTAAAGTGTCTTGAACACAAGAGTTTCACTGAAGCAAGGACTACTCTCTCTCTCTCTCTCTCCCTCTCTCTCTCTCTCTCTCTCTCTCTCTCCTCTCTCTCTCTCTCTCTCTCTCTCTCTCTCTCTCTCTCTCCACACTCACACACTCTCACACACACAATTCATACTACGGAACTAGTTGTAAATGAAAGCGCGTCTCTCTTTTAAGCTTCTATTATTCCTGTTTCGGATTATTCTTGTAATCTCTAAAAGCACACTCGTTTGACGCTCACCAGCAGGCAATCAAAGTATATATATATATATATATATATATATATATATATATATATATATATATATATATATATATATATATATATATATATATATAAATATATATATATATAAACTTTTGCCTGTATGAACTTTACGATATTTACATTCTATCTCTCATTGCAATTTTTACATCATTAAAATATCAGCATTACATATTTTGATATTTATTGCCATTCACCTTGACGGTAGCTAAAAAAAAAATAATTCAAGAGCAAAATTATATTATCCGGAATTGCATCGATCGGTACATTAAAAATATTCATAAAACCGTCTCAGAGGGTATCCAAGACAGTTTTCAGAATAAAATATTTTAAAGCTACACTTTAGTATCTCACAACGTGTTTTTTTTTTTATTGGCAGAGATATATGCCCTATACACGACTGGTATCTCGTTATGAGATCGTTATATACATATAAGGTGTTTATTAACTCGTTTTTCTTATTCTTGCCATCAGGTAAATGGTAGATGTCATTAACGCGGCAGGTAGGCATTGCAGTTTTGTACCTTCTTGATTTGGTAAACTGCAAATATCTTGATCGAGTCAGGCTGACATTTCCGCTAATCACTCACTTGATACGTCACCAAAGGCAATAACTAGACCCTCATTCCGAGCTTTATTACTGTACTGGATGATAAATGAGAACCTGTATGCGTTATAAATAATAATAATTTTGTAATTTGTCCCAGAGCTTTTATAGATTTCAGAATAATGATATATATCTTGTCATTATCTAAAGTCTTTGAAGAGTGTCAAAGTTTGTCAGTACGCAGAATGCCATGAGTGCAGTTATTTTGGATCACCCGTGCTCGTCACCCAAGAATCTCCACCTGTAACATCGTCATCCTAGGATTTCCCACACGTGAAAATTGTCACCCCCAGCTTATAATGTTGTTATAATTTGTATATTTAGAATAAGTTTTCAGCTCAGATTTGTTTACGTTGCTCCTTTCACAGCTAGAGTTTGGGGGCCAAGTATCTCCAGTTAGGAAAGGTTAGTGCGAGGAGCGAAGCTTCATTTATATATTAAAAAAAAAAAAAAGTTATATCCAGTCTTAAGTCTCACCCTTCCAAACTGTTAGGTGTTAATATTTCGGGTTAATTGGCAGTTTGATCATACTATTGGGAAAATTGCAATTCATGACAACAAGACATTATGGTGGACGTTTTGTATCTTTCAAAGACAATATGTTTTGCACCTCCTGATTTCTTATGGTTCTCAGCACCGCTTGTCAGTGTTCTGTATATTTTTCAGTACAAGAATATTTTTACTCCTCCTTCCATGATTCTTACAGCCCTCAACACAGCCTATGGTGGCTGTTAACTATATCCACAACATGAAGACGAGTGGTAAACTCCCTCGCGCTTAAATTCCAATCTCTCTCTCTCTCTCTCTCTCTCTCTCTCTCTCTCTCTCTCTCTCTCTCTCTCTCTCTCTCTCTCTCTCTCTCTCTCTCTCTCTCTCTCTCTCCCACACACGAATACTATCGCTGCTTTTTCTTACTTGCAATAAAAGGCGAAAAAACGGGGTCGGAGCGAGAGAAATGGGAAGCAATTCACTTGTTCCGGTTTTACGTCACGGACTCCCTTTTCTACCAAGGGCTAGGACGGTTGCCTTCTTGCGAAGGACTTTGTTTTGGCAGCTGTGATCGTTACCCTGAGTGCATGCCCTTGCTAACCTCAGACCGTGACAGGGCGCGAACCCTCGACCTGACCCCTCAGAGTCGCGGACACTACCGCTTGAGCCACGGTGACTACTTAAATGGGAAGCAATCCACTCTGGCGCATTTTCCTCCCACAGAGAGGGCTAAGGTTGTGCTTTGAGTTGGCCACCCTCTCTACAAGTGGGGATTGCGGTCTTTATATTGAAAAAAAAGTGTTCCTAATTTAGCAGGAACTTGATTGGTATCATGTCTGTACATATTTTCTCCATAGCGTTATTCCTGATTCCGCTAAGACCAGCAAAATAGAAAGGCAGTAACAGTACTTCTTCAAAACTTGTTCATCCTCTTATACGATATCCAGGCATAGTATCCTTAATATTAGAAAAAGTCTTGAATTCATTCTCAAGCTCTTTAGATTCATTTTCGATATAAAATACTTTCTTTTGCAAACTTTCTTTCCAAATATGATATTACTTCCACTCTTACCACGCCTAAGGAAGCAGTTTTCTTCTTTCGTTGCAGAGCTTTGAATGAATGGAAAAAAAAAGTTTACTGAAAGCGGTAATAACTTCGAGAGAGAGAGAGAGAGAGAGAGAGAGAGAGAGAGAAGAGAGAGAGAGAGAGAGAGAAGAGAGAGAGAGAGAGAGAGAGGAGAGAGAGAGGAGAGAGGAGAGAGAGAGAGAGAGAGAGAGAAGAGAGAGAGAGAGAGAGAGGAGAGAGAGAGAGAGACCTAACTGTTTAAGTTTTGAACTACTGTACAAGCAGACTTCGTACCATATTCTCTATTTTCCTTACAGAAATACTGGGCCGAGTGTCATGAAAAGCACCTATGATGGTATGCCTGATTCTGTTAACAAAAATACATTTTTCTTTTATGAATGTGCAGAGTTCATCACCTTTCTTTTTTTTTATTTACTGAAAGAGATGATTAAAATTTGGAGGCTAATTTTAAATTCACAAAGTGGTTATCGTAAATAATGAATGTAAGAGAAGTATTTCCTTTACAGATATTACAGTAGATATTAGACCTCGTAAACATTATATATATATTTTTTTATGAATGTGACAACGGGACGGGCCAAATAAATCGATAAAAGAAAACTGCCATCATCGGTCCTGGTCACGAAGAAAACAAAGAAACAGAGATGTAAATTGTTGTGACTTGTCATATTTGAAGGGAGAATAGGAGATGTGCAACAAATATCCAAGAATATTTGGTGTCGATGTAGGCATAGAAATGTATAATAGGTTTCATATGACTCTTCTTTTAAAAAGAAACTAAACACATATGTTGCTCCTTAAGCCTTCGGCTGTCTAGTAAATTGAACATAATGACCCAATTGAGAAGAGTTTTGTGCTGTCAAAGGCAGGTGTGGTCTCACATAGGGCAGTAATTGTTGGATGCTGAGGGAATATAGATAAAACTAGAAATAGTATACTTTGGATTTTTTCCTAGGAAAATGAAAAGAAAATGGACATTATAGCAGTTTGTCGATCCAATATTGAGATTTCTCGGTGAAAAGTAGGTATTAAATATGTAATTTTTCATGATTTAATAATTTCTCTTATCGTTTTATGCACAATGCGTGAGCTCAAACTCTTTACTAGAGTGTAATTGTAAGGAGGATGACATTATACTTCTGCTTTTTAAAACGTTCCATTGCTCATTTGTTAAATCGCCCAGCATCCTACCTGGAAGTACCGTCTTCCGACCCTTTGGTGAAAGAGAAGTAGATTGGGAGCGGTGTATCCCGTATGGGACGGTCTGCCCTAGCAATTCAGAAGGCTTTGAATACTCAGCTGAATATTTGTCTTCATTGTTAGAACGGTATCATCACAAACTCAGGCTTCGATGAAGGTTTTGAAAAGAATAAATTAAAATATATAAAAGAAGGTAACGCAAGCGTAATGAGAGAGAAACTAGCTACTCTCATCAGTATTCAGGCGAGCTTTGTATTAGGGCTTAAATCTAGAATGGATAAAGTGGAAGGTCCACTCAATTTCCATTAGTATAGGATTTGTTTTCCTCATCATCAAATCAAGGCTTCATTTCCTGTACCTCTAACCATCTGATGTCTCCGGATATGAACTAGACTCAGTTCTGCAGCAAAAGTTGTAGCATCATAAGAGCATTTTCATTAACTGGAAACTTTTATGAAAGAATATAATATGTATATACAGCAAAGTAACTATGCCATTACTTATCCCAATACGAATTTATATATATATATATATATATATATATATATATATATATATATATATATATTATATATATATATATATATAATATATATATATATATATATATATAGTATGTATATATATATATATATATATATATATATATATATATATATATATATATATATATATATATATATTATTTTTTTTAATTCTATTTTCGTTTTATGGTCATTGCCTAAATATAACTTCCTTTATGTCTGATTAATAAGCATCATGGCCCATCATTCGGACCGCAATTCAAAGCAATATAAACACTACGCTGTATAACTATAAATAGCACAGCAGAGTGTAAGGAATTGCATTTTTGTCGTAATGATTGATGAATGCACGGACACCAACTAACTTTTCATTAAAAAAAAAAGCTTGCAAATACGGAGAAGGATGAAATTGCTAAAGAGAAGCTGGTATATTATGATGTCATTAAGCCAGTATATAGGTTATTATTAAAACTAATGAGACTGGTACAGTTTTATTCTAGCATTAAGAGTATAAAGAGAAACAAGTTTAGCAATTTTGTTTTTGAACTTCTGTCCATAATTGGAAGCCAGATGGCAATTACGCCCAAACACTTTACAATAATCCATTGACAAAAAAAAATAAGTCTTCCTTTGATGTTTGGCACACAGGCTTTTAGAATATTAGTTTCAAAAATAGTTTATCAACATAGGAATCTGTGGACAAAATAAACTAATGACTAATAGATTACATGAAAGAAATTTCAGTTGTGTGGAAATTCTGTCAACAAAATATTTTCAAAATTTCATTATTCTAATTGGGTAAACAAGTAGGAAATAGGCAATTAAGTTTATAATGTTTAAGAACCTGTTTTCGCTTTACGATATATATATATATATATATATATATATATATATATATATATATATATATATATATATATATATATATATATATATATATATATATATATATATATATATATATATATACACACGAAACGTTATGAATTCTCTTAAAATTTCCAACTTATTATATAGTCTCAACAATATTGAAAAAGTTATTATTAGAACTTTGGAAAAGTTATGCAAGAAGATTGCAAATGTACAAACAACGGTCATATTCAACAAATTATGTATACAAGAAAATTTACTGCATATATATATATATATATATATATATATATATATATATATATATATATATATATATATATATATATATATATATATATATATATATATATATATCATGTGTATGTGGGTGTGGCTGCTGGGATGTCTGATAATTTTTTGGTTGAAGCAAAAGTGGTAGTAGCAAAAGAGTGGGGGGATGTAGAAGGGAAATGCTGACGGTGGAAGAGTTAAAAAAGCCAGAGAAGAGACGGGCATATCAGGACAGGTTGAAAGTGGCATATGACAGGGTGAAAGAAAGAGAAGTTGGGGAGTTAGAGGATGAATGGGGGTTGATGAAAGAGTGTTTTGTGGGACATGCAAGTGATGTGTGTGGGAAGAGGTTTGTTGGAGGTGGCATGAGGAGGGGCGGCGAGTGGTGGAATGAAGGGGTGAGAATGAAGGTGGAAGAGAAGAAGAGGGCCTTTGAGGAATGGCTGCAGTGTAAAAGTAGGGAGAAATATGATAGATATAGGGAGAAAAATGTGGAAACCAAGCGGAAGGTAGAGGAAGAGAAGAGGTTGGCAAATGTTAGGTGGCAACAGAATTTTAGTAGGTCATATGAGGAAAATAAAAAGAAGTTTTGGAAAGAAGTGAAGAAAGTAAGGAAGGGTGGATCAAGGATTTAAGAGACAGTGAATGATGTGAATGGAGAGATGTTAAGAGGGAACGATGCAAGGAAAAGATGGTCAGAATATTTTGAGTGCTTGCTTAATGTGAGGAAGATAGAGAGGCAGCTATAGTGGCAGTGGGGGGTGTTCAGGTGCCAGTAATGGGAGATGAAAATGAGAGAGAAATTACAAGAGAGGAGGTGAAAAGGGCATTGTATGAAGCGAAAGCAGGTAAAGCACCTGGAATGGATGGTGTGAGAGCGGAGATGTTGAAAGAAGGGGGTGTGACTGCATTGGAATGGTTAGTGAGAGTGTTTAATTTATGTTTTATGTTGTCAGTGGTGCCAGTGGAGTGAGTGATTGCTTGTATAGTGCCCCTATATACAGGTAAGGGAGATGTGTATAAATGCAGTAATTTTAAGGGTATAACTTTGTCGAGTGTAGTAGGAAAAGTGTATGGTAGGATACTGGTTAATAGGATTAGGGATAAGACAGAAAATGTGGTCGCGGAAGTGCAGAGTGGTTTTAGGAGAGGTAGAGGTTATATAGTTCAGATTTTTATAGTTATGCAGTTATGTGAGAAATATTTAGCAAACGGTAAGGATGTGTATTTTGCATTTTTGGATCTGGAGAAAGCGTATGATAGAGTTGATAGAGAGGCAATGTGGAATGTTATGAGATTATATGGAATTAATGGTAAATTGTTGCATGCAGTGAAGAGTTTGTATGAGGGCAGTAGAGCTTGTGTTAGGGTAGG
>JAXCGZ010015820.1:42500-44674 GCA_037179515.1 Halocaridina rubra | reverse complement strand
GAAAACAAACAAACAAACAAACAAACATTTATTTCCATTTTTGTACAATGGTTATTCTTCTTAAAAATAAAATAAAAGTAACTGATAAGTAGACATGTAATTGAACTAATAAGTAAGAGGGTAATACATACAGTGAAATTAAATGTAGCTTTCATAGAAAACAATAATGATGTAATGAAAATGTTAACAATAATGTTAATAATCTAGTAATAATAACACGAGATACAGTATCGTTATTATCGGCATCATTACCATGTTTGTTTTCCTTTCAATGAGAATAATTAGTTCTTAACTTGGAGAACAGAGAAGTCGATATCAGTTTACATATTGAGAGGTTAGTGTTAAGGGAAATTGCATTAAATCATTAAGTTTAGTTTATGTGTGAGCAGCAACTATTTGTCCAAAAAGAAAACTATATAGTTTGCCTTTGAAAGCTGTGAAGGAGGATGCATTTTAAGATGCTCTGGAATAGTTGTTCCCGAGTGCTGGCCCTTTAGATAGTGATCATCTTTGAACCTGCTTCTGTGTTTGTTCTCTGAATAAAGAGCTCACTGCTCTGTCTTGTGTTGGTTCCCTTTATATCTCTGACCGTTTTTAAATCAAATAGCCAGCTAGGAAAATGATGGCCCAAAATTTTGTATACAAAAACATAAATAGCGTTAGACACCTTGTTTTTCTGCCCACAGCCACCCAAGTTTATTGAGAGCTGGTGTGATATGGTTATATTTTCTTATTCCTCCCAGGGCAACTCGAGCTGCAAAATTAATATGCTTCTGTATTCTGTTTATCTGAGTCTTAGGGGAGCTCCCCAAACAGTTGTGCAGTAATCAATGTGGCTTAGGACTAGAGATTCAACAACAGTTATTCGAGTGGTAGTCTCAAAATTGTCTTTTATAAGTGATAAGTACATTAATGTTCCTGTAACCTTTTTGCATACTTTATCTATGTGGGAATCAATCAACATGTAGTTATCAAAGTGAATTCCTAAGTTTTTGACTGTTTTGCTAGGTGTAATAATATTGTCGCAAAAATTAATTGTGTTTTCTGGAATTTGTGCTATATGGTACCTTGAACCAATAAACATGCATTGTGTTTTACTTTCGTTAATTACCAGCCCAATTTCTTGAAAATAGGTTTTAATTTTTTACAGTGTTTTCCGCTCTTAAAGTTAGCTCTGGGAGATTATTAATATCACCACTAAGGCGAAGCTGAGTGTCATCTGCATATTGTACGACTAGACAGTCAGAACTGAAAAAAGATAGATCATTTATGTAAATGGAGAAGAGGATAGGCCCAAGTACTGATCCATGTGGAACACCAAATGATACATTTTTTGGCATAGAGATAATGTTGTTTGTTAAGACGTATAGACTGTTTGCGATTAGATAGATACTCTCTAAACTAGCTCGGATCAATATTTAGATTAGTACACTTACGTATAAGAATTTCATGGTTTACACTGTCGAAGGCTTTTGATAAGTCTAATAATACAAGCAGAGATATTTTTTTCATATCTATATTATTATAGATACTATTCGCAACTTTGAGCAGCGCAGTTTCGTCGAGAGTTTCTGTCTGAAACTATGTTGGTTAATAGATAATAGTCTATTTGACTCTAAATATGACATAAGTAGGCATGCAACAATTTTTTCTAATATTTTAGAGAAAATGGGGTAGCATGGAAATGGGACGATAGTTTGTCACATTTTCTCTGTCCCCCTTTTAATGTAAAGGTATTACATGTGATTTTTTCCAAGAGTCAGGAAACTTTTTAGTAACAATGGAAGTGTTCATAATAGTTAGAATATTAGATACAATCATGGGTAGAGTATCTTTGATGAACTGAAATGGTATACCATCTGGACCATAATAGCCAGAGTTTCTTAGGCTCTTTATGGAAAGAATTAGGGTAGCACAATTGATAGGATTTATCTTGAAGTACTGTCTTGTCTTTACATTGGAAAAATTGTCCTTTAAGCAGTTACTCATATTCACTGAGTTGATGTTTTCTTGTGTTTTCTCATATGCATTTTTGCCAACGTTAGCAAAATAGCTATTAAAGTTTTCTGCTTTGTCTTTCAACTCCGTAATAGTTTCATAATTTTCTGAGGTAGTTTTTTCATTTGGTATCATGCTTCTCGTCACTTTCCATGTTGCTGCTGTATCATGTCTAG